>BMAV01007646.1:163420-179153 GCA_019973955.1 Trichonephila inaurata madagascariensis
TTTTTTTTTTTTTTTTTTTTGAAAATTTAAATGGTAATGTATTTAATACTACAAAGGACTACCCTAACACTTCATGGAAAAATAATTTTGTTTATCCTTAAAAATAAATTAATAAACAACAAAAAATGTTAACATCGTCCTCTTGCCCGGTCTGCATACATAGTATACAGTAATTTACATAATGAGACATCTTTCAGAAAAATTTTTTATGAAGGCTTAAAGTTGTCAGTAATGAAAATTAAACAGCTGACTTCGCAAAATCTTACTATTTTTTTTAAAGATGCGAAATGTCCTGTTGTCTTCCTTAGTGCATTCTGCATTTTGTCACTTAATCATGAACCCGCCGAAGGAACAGTAAGTATGTTACCGACGCACCTGGTAGACCAAAATTCTAAGAGATGGGTTCAACAGCCTTTCTATGTGATATTCACTGTATCCTCTCACTATATGATATTTTAGAAGTTTGTACGGCGTCTTCTATGTTCATTTCGTCACTTTCGGGCATTTTTTCATTAATTGTGACAGCAACAAAAATTTCTGCTTTGGACATGTCTTGTTCGGTAATCGATCTACTAAGGCAGCGTTTCTCAAACTGTGGGGCGCGCCTCTCTTGGGGGGCGTGATAATCCTACCAGAGGGGCGCGAGTAAATCAAAAAGTCGAAAATAAAAGATTATTTAAAAAGAATATTAGTTTGATGAAAGGAAGCAAAACAAATACACATTCGGACATAATAAAATATAAAATACACATTCACACTGATATAATACACTTATAAATGTATCACTACTGTACAATGTATTTGATCATTAATTCATCAATACGGAGTTAAGAACAAGTTTAATAATTACTACTATTGATCCTATGGGTTAGTCATATACAAAATTTAATACATTTCTTGATAATTTGTACGGTTAATAATTAAAGTCATATTTAGCTTTAGCGTCAAAGTACATTATCATTGAATTCAATACATTGTTATTGTATGGAGGGAGCGCGTTGAAAATTATGTTAGAAAATTGGGTCGCCAATAGCGAAAGTTTGAGAAGCACTGTGTGGTCGAGTTATCTAAAGATCCGGGTTATCAAGTGTCGACTTTTCGGGATTCTACTGTTTTAGATTAGTATTTGTTTGTGGCGTTGTACTAAATTATCCCAACTACTATATAAACGCCTTTTACTTTTCTTCCTATCATTTTACAATGTTAAGAAACATCTTTTACGAAAAACATGCAATAGTTGTGTGGTATTAACAGCATTTGTAAGCTGGATGAGTTTCGATCTCATTTGCTAAGCCTTGGCTTAGCAAGCTTACCCTTCAATTAACTGCGACAAGCTTTTGATGCTAAGTGAATTCTCCACCTCGCTCCTCCCTTTCAGAAATCCATTTCTCCAGATCGTCTGATCCACCTTACACCCCACCCTTTCCAATACAGGGGCTCTTCCCTTGCCTTTTAATGGACCACTGATTGATGAACGCCCCAATGTTGACGCCCTAAGATTAGAAGCCAAACGAAGGGCAGACAGTGTAAAAGAAACGGAGAAAAAATCGGATAAAGAAAGTTAAAAAAAAATACTCTGAAAAAACGATAAGAACGGAGTGGTTTTCAAGAGGTGGTTATTGATCGGGTTTAAGTGTTCGAACCGGGGGATTTAAAGAAGTTGTTTCGCCTGCGGGTGCAGTTAATTAAGGCCCTAATCGCTGAATCCTTTCTTTTCTTCATCTTAAAGTCCTGTCTTGAATTATAATGAGAGGCCCTGCTTCTAGCACATCTTTATTTACACTATGTTCCCTCGTACCGAATTTCTAGTGTCAAGAAGACTCTCGGCTTTGTTACTGGAGGACCACCCTCGAGGGAATCTTTAAATGATTCGATGAAGAAATGTAATGACTCTAAATGAATTGATATTTAAATAGACACTAGAGACGAAATGTTTGTCGATTTTGTGGATGATTAGATAATAAAGGGGAATTTGGGGGATTTGCGAAGTTTATAGGAAGAGGTTTGGGGAAAGTTACCAGAACTTGATATCGTTTTGATTTAATTCAGTGGCGAGTAGACTTTTTAAGGTGTTGACAAAAAAAAGGAGTGTATTTTTAGAATCTTTTAATTCTAATGCTATTAATGTGTGCTGTATTTCTGCATTTTTAGTATTTTATAAGTTTTCAAACTTAAATATAAAAGTAAATGAAAATTATTTACTAGTTATATAGGTGTATTTGTTAAGACATGTTTCCTTTAAAATTATTTTTAAACTACTGTGCGTATACTCAAAATTGCTATATTTTGCATATGCCTTAAACATTTAAATCTAGCGCACACAAAGAATTCTAGGTGTCCGAAAAATAGGACTACGCTTTGAAATATCTGCCGTAAAATTCGGTGTATAACGCGCACTTTTAACACAAACATTTTGGTCGAAATTAACGGGTGCGCGTTATACGCCGGGTATAAAATGAGAACTCATGAGAAAAAGACTAATAAACTTTGACTACTCACATGAGATGACAATAATAATCCATCAGGAACATATAACTTACCTGGAAAGAAAAGAAAACACGATTAATTTGAATGTTATATAATATAAAATCAAACATAACATAACCGCATTTTTAAAGAAAAACTTATAGCAATCTTTTAAGCATACTAAAATTACGTATGAAATATATTCCTTAGAAAACACACACACATTATATATAAATACCGTAAATTACGGTGTATAACGCGTACTTTTAATACAAAAAAAAGTAATATATAAAAAATAGTTTTTAAGTCAATTCTTACTTAGATCAACAACGAAAAATTTTATTTTAGCTACTTTTTATTAAATAGTTACAATTAATATAAATATGTATATACATAGGACAGATACACATCATTAAGTGGTCATTAGTTTTTTTTAATTATCCTTAAAGTATCGTATTGTCCTTTCAATTTCAGTCCAACTGAATGGTTTAACACGTGAGAAAAAAACCTTTTCAAGTTTTGACACAAGTCGCCAAAACGGTCGCTAAGTCGCCAACGTGGCTATATTTGTAATTCTTTAAATAATTAGTTTTAATCAATTCATTTTATTAATTATAATTAAATTATTATATTGTCATCCAAAAGGATCCTGTATATAAAATTTCAGCTCAATTCAGCGCTTTAAAATGTATTTGATTAACGATTGAAAATTCCTCCAAGATAAATATATAAATATACAAATATATAAATAAATAAATATATAGACAGTGTGAGTTAATAGTAGGAATTATATAAATGAGATTGAAATTTACGGTTGCGTGTTGTTCCCCAGGTATAAAAATGATAGCTTTAAAAATAATAAAAAAAAAGACATAGAAAAAAAATTAGGTTTCTACATATATTGAAATATTGTTTATTTAAAAGAAAAGAAAGAGAAATTTCTTGTGTACTTAAAGGGTTGTAGTTCTAGAAGTATGCTATTTTTTTCTGAAACTTGGAATAATACCTCGAATAAACGTCTTCAAAACATAATGTATTGCGCCTATACATTTCAGGTTTCTTCGTAATAAAGAAGGTGTGCTTTATACGGCGATTATACCTAAAAAATTAAAAAATGCAGCTTGGAAGTATAGGTGCACGTAAAACGGCGGTGTGCTTTATACGCCAGATTTTACGGTATTACAAATAAAGAAACAAAAATATTCACTACCTTTTTTTTTATATTCCATGAAGAAAGTACTTTTTTTTTAAATATTTTGTTGCACGATTTCAGTGTGCGCACTAACAGTAGCGTGCAAAACAGCGAGTATATACGACATTTTTGGCCACGTTCAATGTAGTATTGCAGGATAAACATATGAAACCGACGTTCAGTTTCAAGACGCTTGGATCGTGACCTGACAGTCGTGCTTCAGAACAATATCTATCCAATTGGACATCTATAGGGGACCAGACTATAATTGATATCCTTAAACTTCTTGATCGGATTTCTTCTAATAATCATGTTCATTTTTAGTGGGCCCATCCCACATGGGGGATTGATGGCAATGAGAAAGCCGATTTCTTAGCCAGGACTGGGGCTGAAGAGGAGATGAGCCCCACTAGGTATCTTACGTTTGTGACGGGCTCACGCGTCTTTTCTTTAACATAACCTCTGGGTTCTTTGGTGGCCAAGATTAATGGCAATTCTTTTCCAACCAAAACCCAAGAAGCGAAATGTGAACAAGAAATGCAAATAAGATAGTTTTTAAATAACGGAAGTTTCAGTAAGTGAGATGGCAATTTGGGGAATGTTATGTTTGAAAGAGATACAAGCGTGAATTGACAGCCAATCGTGAAGTTACCTGGAAAGTAAACTATTAAAACAAGGTGCATACCATTGCACGCGCGCACAGACGTTTCCACATAAACATTGAATCTAAGTTTGGATTAAGGTAAGACTGATTATTTGATATTAGGACTTGTAATATTTTTAGAAGAGAGAGAGTAGGCAGATAAAATAATTATAACTTAGAGAAAGTGATCTAAATTACGCGATTCGGTTTAACTATCACTGTGTGTTTGTTCATTATTGATTCTCGCTTATTTAAATTTATTTAAATAGTTAGATATTTAAGTTCTATTATTAATAAAATCATATTAAGAATTAAAAATGTCTATTCCTTTTGCAAATCCTACACCTCTAGCTCACGCTGACAATCAAAGATACGGTCACCAAAGGGGGGGCGGTATCACACGTTTAGCAAATTATCCTTCCTGAAGAAGATTGAACTCAATCAACTTGGAAGAACTCTTCCTAGTCAACCTTGGTTCTTCGGAAGAAATCTTGGAGGTTCGTTCAGGCTCATGCCTGGGAAATACCAGACTGCCTTCTCATGTTTTGTGAGTGGCCTTATAAAAGCCCTCACTTTTCGTCAGCGTCAGAAGTTCCACTAGTTCCGAACCACCGAGTTGGTCTCTCCTGCCCACATCTTGACTTGTTTCGATTTTAAAAAAGACGAGCTCCTTCTGTGGACCCTCTCCTGATTTTAGAATTTCTAGATTTTTTTAGTCCATGGAGATTTTCTAGCAATGCTAGACAATCTTGGATTAAAAATCGCAACAGGATCAGCATCCTTAATGGACGCTGTGTAATTCGACTTTTCATTCGTAAGTATAACGAATTAGAAATCGGTAAACAATGTTTTTTTCACTTATTCTTGGAAGAAAAATTCCGTAGGTGTTATGTTAGATCTATGTGGTCGCGGTATTGGACTTCCTTTTACCCTCCATCACCAGGGTTGCCTTTTCTTACTTTACAACTCTAGTGTAGCTGTGCCCCATTTACACTGTATATATGTTGTAGATTTAAATTCGATAAAGCCTTCTACAGCTTGCGTTTGTTTTTGCAGTGAATTCATTTTCAAACGAGAATGTTGCAAAACGTGAATGTTGCCCTATCTAGTTTACATTTAATCTTTTCTTTAAGGAACATAAAAAACCATAAGTGTAAATGCTTATTTGTTTATTTACAATTCATTTTTGAAAGTGTAATCATACTTTTAGATAAAAAAAAATGTCCTGAAAGTAATCATACTTTTAGGACACCCTATATAATACACACTTAAAATATACGTTTAAATAGCCCTTGCAACAGATAATTATGATAATTAAAGAATTCTAATAACTATTTAGAAATCTGCTGTGGTTAAATACAACCACTAGGCTAGTCCGTATATACCCATCAATAGATATTAATAGTTAGTAAATTAATTTAATTTTTAAACAATTATTAAGCACTTAATTAACGACACTTAAGGTAATGGTATTACTTGGAATAATCAGTGAATTTTATGTCGGAGTAAAGATACATTAGATAAATATTCTTATAATTCAAAGTTACTAATTTTTACTTATACAGTCAACCCTCCTATAACGCGGTGAGTGCGTATAGCGTTATATGGAAACCGCGCTATAAGAAACTCGGATTTAACCGTACAAACCAGGCTAAAATTCGTAGCGCGTTCTAAGGAAACCGTCTATCGCGTTGTAGGAAAACCGCGCTATAAGAAACTCAGAATTAGTACAAATCCCTTCATTCGTACCGCGTTATATGGAGACCAATAAAAATCTTTTTGGCGCGATTCCTTAATTATTTTGTTTTGTCTACGCCATGCATCATTGCGCGCTCCGCTTTTAATTTATTCCTCGATCAGTGTAAAATCACAACTTTTTTTATTTCTTAATAAAACTAGATTTCGAAGGGAGAGGGGGTGGCAAGATTTTAACATAAAATAAATACAACAAAAAGTAATATTAATGTATTACACTTCCAGATGTGTAAATTATTTACACTATTTCTCAAGCGTTCATCACACAAAATGTGTAACAATGTGTTACTTTTGCTGGGCAGAGATCCCGCGGGGGAAAAAAACATAAACAAAAATCTAACACTAATATACGTTATCCCCATGGCAACTACATTATCGCACGATAAAAATATCAAAGTAACGTTGTTGACCGGAAACCGCGCTGTAAGAGTACCGCGTTATAGGAGGGCTGTCGCAATTTGAGCTCCGCGTTATATAGAAACCGCGTTCTGAGAGCACCGCGTTATAGGAGGGTTGACTGTAGTCACAATCATGAATATACATCCCCCTACATATTCAGAATATTTTTTCCCTAAATAAAATATAAATGAGTTTAATATCTTGCTTTACCTTGCCTTAAGGCAGCGTTTCTCCAACTGTGGGGCTCACCCTTTAGGGTCATGATAACTCTAAGAGGGGGGCGTGAGCATATTGAAAAGTCGAAAACAAAAGATTATTTAAAAACAATTATCAACTTATTGAAAGTAAACAAACAGAATAGTTTCGGACATAATAAAAAAACAACATTTACACTGATACAATACACTTATATAAATGTATCAGTACTGCACAATGTATTATATAACTAATTTAGCAGTACTAAGTTAAGAACAAGTTTAATAATTATCAGTGACCCCAACAAGCTTGTCATATATAAAATTATATTCAAAAATTAACACTTATCTTGATAATTTGTACGGTTTATAATTATTCCCTTAAAACTGCCGATTAAAAGTTACGCGATTCACTGCCCAATGCCACCGTTTTGCACGAATGCACGCTTTTGTGGTGTATGGGGGGAGAGAATAAATAAACAAATTCTCTAAAATAAGTAAACCATTTGCAAACACTGACAAGGTTCTTTCATTGTATTCCAAAACCTTCGGAATAATTTTATGGATAGCATTGAGCAGAAAAGATCGTATTACAGAAAGATGTGTATACACGTCCGGTTCAATTTACACAATGGCTGAGCTAGATGTTTATATAAGTCGGGGGCACTTAAGATAATAAAGTCGTTTTGCCGCTTTAGTGTCTAAGTATCGTTTCATATTATTGTATGGAGGGGGTTTAATGAAAATTATATATGATTGAATATTGGGTCGCAAGTATTGAAGGTTTGAGAAACACTGATTTAAGGTAAAATGGTCATTTGTCTACTATGTGCAAAATGTAGAAGCATTAATTATTTGTAGTGCATTATTGCCAAAAAAATGGTTTACAAATTTTTAATTTTAGAAAATATCTAACTTTCATGTGTTTCTCTGATTTCTCTATGTGTGTGATTTTCAAAACTCCGTCTGTTTTATTTCGATCTCTTACAATTGTTTCCTTAACTTTTTTTTAATATATAGAGTGGTTCCTCTAAAAAACACACATAGTACATTGATATTCTATTATTCTATTATTTTTAAACTCTCGAGAAATATTTCAAAATTTTTATTTCTTGTCTCAAAACAAAAATATTTTTGTAGAAATTTTAATATTTCCTTTGGAATTGTATTTCTATAACACCAAAAAAATAGTAACTTTAAAGAAATCTATTACAAAATAAATATCCCACAAGGTTCTTGTCCTAACTTGTATTTCCTGAAAAATTCCTCAAACGTAAATTTTGTAGCAATTTTAGTGACATAATACAAATAAAAAAAAATGCTAGTTAAGAATTTTTGCAATATATTGTAAGCATAAATCTAAAAATATTATGTTAGCATGGGAAAAATACATTTAAAAGGAAATATTCTGATGCAATATTTATTCACTTAAATGCCTTTATAGTAAAAAAAAAATCCTACAATTTTTTGGAACATATACTTTTGATATTCATATTTTTTCCGAAAATACCTTTATTTAATTTAAAAAAAACTGCGTAAGGATTTGAAATGAATAATTTGTTGTCACAGCGAGTGTAATAATTTAGAATATATATTTAGGAAAATTGCCGGAAATTTCTATTTTATTGCAAGTGGCTTCGCATAAGAAATTTATTCATTATATCATGTAAATAGTTATTAAACCAACCAACTTCTAGATACACAAAATATTCAATGTCTGGATGTTTTGTCACAAAGTTATTCTTTCATACTTTTCAGTTTCCAGTTTTATTTATGTATTTAACACAGTAAGTAAAATAAAAATCCAATTCAATATTTTGGGAGAAAGTTAAGAATACAAATGCATAATGTTTCTTAAAAAAATAATGAAATTTTAATATTTTATGGAATATTTATTTGATGAAAATAAGATTAGAATTATTTCTTGTAGATATAATTTAATTATCATTCTATATACTTATTTTGTTTAAAGTTAATAGTTTTTGGGTTAAGCTATACAATCTAGAAAAAATACAACATTTTTCAAAACGATGATTTAGGGGGACACATTACGATTCAATTGACAAAAATATGTCAAAAAATCAAATTGAATTTTTTTAGTTTTAATTTTTATATACATTTCTACAAACTCGCAAAATTTGAAAACTATAAGTTTAAAAAATGCACAGTTATGATAACTTTTACGTTTGTTTTACTTCATTACCCAATGGCAAATCAAAATTTTAAACTAACTAATCTCGTCAAGGTAAAATAGCTAGTTTGTCTTCATTTAAAATGCTAAGACTTTTTTCTATTGTGCCTAAAACTCCAGAATTTTTTTCACTTTTTGCTAATAGTACATGAAAGAAAAATTGGTATGCAGTTTTCAATATCAAAACAAGCCTTATTTTTTAAAAAATAATTGCGTTAAGAATTTTCGCATTTTTTAAGGAATATTCAATAAACATTCATAAAAAGAAGTATTGTACGAATACCAATCATGTTATCGAAAAACCTGTACCAACTTGTGTTATACATAGTATGACGTACTTGTAAATCACATTTACTATGTGTATGCCGATTTTTGTAGGAGTTGCATTTTAAAATCATAAGTTTCAAGTTTTTCGCTTAAAAAAATTAAATGGTTAGCTTTTTATGAAGTTTTGAGCATAAAATCTATTTTACATCATACATACACATAGGAGGAAACCCAAAAATTATGTAAATCATTAATTTAAATTTTTTGTGTAAACCGTACCATGTCCTCTTAAATTATTTGACCTCTTAAAAGTCTTTTGCAACGTAAACTTGTTAATATACTTTATTTTATACATCCTTTTTGTATTTTTAAGAATTTGTCGTGGTACCTCCTCCTCATGTTGGTTGAGGAGGAATTCACACTCATTCTTTCGAGTCTCAAGAATAACAATCGCAGTATGGGTGGAAAAACCAATGAATTATATTTGAAATGAATACAAGCAAAAGCTGTCACGCCAGATCAACTTTGGCAACGTATGGAAACTGCTTGGTCTGCTCTGCCCCAAGAACACATCCAAAATCTCTTTGAATCATTACCGAGGTGTGTGGCAGCTGTGATCTTCAACACTGGCGGCTACTCTGGCTACTAAATTTGGCAGGAACCACACTTCAACATGTTATCTACAAAATAAATTTTGTTGTGCTATCTCCTGTCTTTCATTTACGGTGACCAGCAGTGTAATATTAAGGTACTTGGGGTGACTGAGTTTCCCGCGCGACCACTTTTGTTCCGAAATATTATCTATGAAAAGGCTATAATTTTCTGCTGTGAACGACTTAATGATTTTGTTAGCTGTGTTGTACGACTCATTATGTTTTGTAAATGTAAATGAATGTAAAAAAAAGGCGTTTACAATCTATACATTGGATGAAGCGGAAACTGATCCAGCAAGGGAAGAACTCGATAAAATAATGATTATTTATCATGGTAACGAAAGTAAATTTCAGAGAAGCGAAGAATATGAAGCGTTTGAGTTGAAAAAAAAAATCCAAACCCTGAGATGTAGGTAAGTATTCATTCTGGTAATTAAATGATTCAGTGGAATTACGATTTTTAACGTGTATAATAAAAATAGTTATAAAAAATGATTGAGGTGACTCGCTTCCGCGGGACTACTAACGTTAGTATCGAGTGACCACCTTCTCCTATGTTAATCCTGAGCCGTACAAGTGGCAATGACAAAAGGTTGTGGAATGAATAAATAAAGTGATATATCATTTGAAATCATCTACAATTATATTGTTACAAATTTTGAGTAAAGTAGTGTAAATAATTTGTATTTGTGGATGTGTTTTCTATGTTATATTTATTTTATGTTAAAAATGTAATATTCAAAAGAAACCCCGTCCCTTACGTTATAATGGTGATTCAATGGGAATTTGGCGAAATATCGGCGATAGAGCCAAGTTGGTATCATTTTTGGCAACGATGTTGGCGATCATTTTTGGCGAGTTCGGAACCTTATGGATTCTTCTAGAAATTAGCGGAGAAATTCACTAATTTCACGATCTATGACTTTCTCGAAGGACCCACCAGGCTTTAAATAAAGAGATGCTCGCCGAAACGAGTCAGTCTGGTTTTGATTGAAGATTAGTTAGTATTGCTTTGACTAGCGAATAGTAAACTTGCCTTGATCGTGATTACTGATTAGATCGGCTGTTTAATAAGACGGGTGGTGCTTGTGAATAAACTTTTACATGAGTGTATTTTAGACACTAATAATTGTGTCTGAGTGCTGTTGAAGGTATGAAGTCCCTCAGATATTTACTCTGCAAATATTGATCTTGAATCCTGTATTTCAGTAATTGATTTTTCGACAATAAATTCTCTTCGCTTTTAAAGAACTCTCTTGTTCTTTGCGACCGTTCTGCGTAAAATCCTCAAACCCTGATCAACGTAACAATATAGTATTATCTGCTATTATATATAATCATCCAATTCGTTGACTATTTATGCGTTACTCAATAGTGATATTTGGTTGCGGTGAAGCCTTGTTCTAGCTCAAAGTCCCAATTTGGTTGAACTCGTGCTAGACAGTTTATGCCTGACAGGACAGATAGACAATTTTTACGTCTGCATGTTAAACGTTAATGTGCACACAAATTATAAATGCTCGTGCTAGACAGTTTATGCCTGACAGATAGTCAATTTTTACAAGTCTGCATGTTAAACGTTAATGTTTATACAAATTATAAATGCTCGTGCTAGACAGTTTATGCCTGACAGATAGTCAATTTTTACAAGTCTGCATGTTAAACGTTAATGTTTATACAAATTATAAATGCTCGTGCTAGACAGTTTATGCCTGACAGATAGACAATTTTTACAAGTCTGCATGTTAAATGTTAATGTGCATAAAAATTATTTATATGCATTTAAAAAAAAATCGTGTAAACAAAGTCTTGCAAATAACTCATATACAGTTAATGTAAAAACCTTTTTGGTGAATTCATGTTCAAAATCCTTCTGATAAATAAATAGATTCTTTTTTTTCAATCATGCAATTAAAACTTTATTATTTTATAATATAATGAAATCAGGGTTTGAATTACTCGATATATTTTTATTTTGCCCCAAAAATCTATACTTCTAGACAATAGTTTTATTTTAATACTTCAAAATTATTTCAATTTTCAGTTTTCTATTCTTTGCATTTTTTTTATACTTCTTGTTACTTTCAACATTTATTTATTCATATTATCTTCAGGAAATATAAATATTTACTTGAGACAGTGATTTTTCATGTAAATGTTTACTCCTGAAATGTTTATCTCACAAAAACAGCGTATAATAGTTTATGACTTTCTGTCTCTGATATTCATTTCCGATATGACCTATCAATAAATGTTCTTAAGACAATGGAGAACAGAAATATCTAATAGTCAAATGGGGAACTCTCTGTAAATGTTATTTCTTATCTTTATGACAAATAGTTTGGTAGTCTTTCTTGATAACATGATACTCACACAGAAACTAATAATATATCCACGTACAATATAAAACGTTATTTGGTATGCTTGACTTGCACGAATGGATATATGAAAACAATTATTTTGTTTATGCTGACAAGATACAGTAAACAATTTAAGATATTTATTCTAACATTGTAAAACATTTTACATACAATAATAAAATTGTAATTTCAATCGTGGTTAGAGAATTATTAACTCAATTCGCTCAATCATTATGGGATCTCCCAAATTATATTAGGCCTACAAATATGAAATATGGTCAGCATGTTTATTTTGTTGAATATAGATAAATTAAGAGCGATGTCTTTCTGTTTTTTTTGCCGCGCATCTGGTATAGTGGTTAGTGATGATGACTGCTGTGCCGTAGAGCCTGAGTTCGAATCCCGGAGAATGCACTAATGTTTGCCAAAGCATACGGCTTTGCGGCATGGGGTACTTCAGTGCTTCTCAAATTTTGAATGTTTGCGGCCCAATATTCAATCACAATTATCATCGCGCCCTCATCCATATAATAGCATTGCATTTAATTCAATAATACTATACTTTGATACTAAAGCTACAATACGACTTTAACCTCTGAAGTGCCACCAGCGAATATAAACGTCTCGCAAATACAAAGTGTTAATTGCCTGAACGTATATATACGCATTTCCGAAGTACGATCTTTTCTGTGCACTGCTATCCAGAAAAATATTAAATAGGCTTTTGAATGCAAAAAAAGGACATTCAGAGTGTCTGCGAAGGATTTACTTATTTCAGAGGATTTGCTTATTTATTCCTTTCACGGTGACATTGGGGAATGAATCACGTAACTTTTAATCTGCAGATAAAGGATTAATTATCAAGATAAGTATTACAAGTTTTCAAGATAAGAGAGGGCTAATTTTTATATATAATTTTATATATGACAAGCCCATGGGGCAATTGGAAATTATTAATGTTGTTCTTAACTTAGTATTGTTAAATTAATCACAAAATACATTGTACAGTACTGATACATTTATATTTTATATCAGAGTATAAATGCATGTTTTATTTTTTATCATGTCAGAATGTATTTTGTTTGTTTACTTTCAGTAAAATAAAAAAAAATTTTAAATAATCTCCTTTTTTCGACTTTTAAATAAGCTCGCGCCCCCCTCGTAGAGGTATCCCTTTCCCCTAAGAGGGCGCGCCCCACAGTTTGAGAAACTTTACTTTACTTTAAAAAATCCGTTGAGCTGCAATTACTCTCGTGAGTTTTGGGTGAAGGGTAAGAGATGTGGCCAACTTCAGGGTGCTATTCTTCAAAATTGGAGCTGAATCGATACAAAACATACTGTCACCTGCTTGGTGTTAAAAGCTACGGCTTACATCTAGCCTTCTGCCGTGATGAATTTCGGGGGCCTCGATCTGACACTGTCAGACAGATGGCATCAGCAACAGCAACAACATGAACGGGCTTAGAGAAATTGACTCCACAATGAAGTTGCGTGGAGATTAAAGAAAATTAAACCCTATTAAAACTGACAGACTTGAAATTTGACAAGCATGCTTCTTCTGCTGAATAGAAATACTCTCCGAACATAGTTAAGGGCCATTATAGCTAAATATCAGAAATTCAAATCATTTCCTTTTCAAATCTAGACTCTAGGAATATATGAATGTTTTTCAATACAATCAACCGCTTTTAATACTCAGACTTAAATAGAGAGAGCGGAAGAGGAAGAAGTAACGTAAAAATGTTATATAGTTATACAACATTATGAAATACCTAGTGAAGTGAGCAGGTAACAGCTATTATATGTAGATATTATATTTTTAAAATTATATCTTCCGAAAAAAAAAACATACGAATAAGAGATATATGAATGCATTAATTCTCATTTACGTTCCCTCCGTTACTCAATTCAGACGTAAGTTTTGAGTATAAAAAGGTAAGTATAAAGATAACATTTCTATTAATAATATAATTAAAAAGCTATTAATATAATGTGTTAAGCATTAAGATAAATGTAAAATATATAAAGGGTATAAATTTAAAGTTTAATAAAAGTATAAAGTTATGTATAAGTATGAACGAAATGCAAAGTTTAATGTATTTTCTTACTATATTATATTTCTTTAATATCAATACTAAATGCTTCTAATACATGTTTTGATTAAGGTATCCAACTACGTTCGAAACCGTGATTTTAAAAATGCACATAAATGGATAATTTCCATGATATTTAGTGACAGTTAGATTAGAACGCATGTATAATATTGTTTTAAGGACATTTTGACAAAAAAGATTATTTAAATACAACATTTAGGCAAAAAATTAATTTAGAATAACTTTTTTTCAAAATGTTCTCCTTCTGTGAAAATTTCTTCCATTATAATAATATTTTGCCTGTATATAGCTCAGACCTCTGTACAGAGGCTCAACTATGATTTTTGAAAAATTCAAATTATTTGTAGAGTTACAACCATTTGAAATAATTATCGGCATTTTTCTTCTTAAAATTTCTCCTCTCTGTTGTCGTAAAACATGGATAAACCCACTTCTAAGTTATATATTACAAACATTCTAGTTGAGCCTCTATACAGAGGTCTGAGTTATGTACAGGCAAAATATTGTTATAATGGAAGCACTTTTCACAAAAGGAGAACATTTTGAAAATGGGTCATTCTATGTTCATTTTTTGTCAAAATATTGTACTTAAAATAACTTTTTATTGCAATAGTATTCTTAAAACAATTTTATATACATTTTCTATTCTAAGTGACACTAAATATCATAAATATTATCCATTTATACACTTTTTCAAAATCATGGTTCCGAACATGGTCGAATACCCTAAGCATTAAGATGTGAATGCATATAAAATATATAAAGGGTATAAATTTAAAGTTATATAAAAGTATAAAGATATGTATAAGTATGAAAGAAATGCAAAGTTTAATGTATTTTCTTATTATATTATATTTCTGTAATATCAACACTAAATGTTTCTAATACATGTTTTGATTAAAAAATTCAGTATATACTTCTTAATATAACTCTGGCAAAAAGAAACAGGCCCTTTGATCTGTTTTTTAGAGCAGGATTGTATTTTCTAGTCATTAAATGAATTAAAACTAAATATTTAATGAATTGTTAAAAGAAGAGATAAAAAAAACTATCAGGATGTGTATTATTATTTTTTTTTGCGGAAAAAATATTGTACTTGCTTTATTGCTTTAAGTTATTTATTTTAGTTCGGTGAAAGGGATCTAAAACTATGAAATTTTAAGAATTCAGGCGCCACTGTGATAAACACTTTGTGATATTAACTACCACAAAAATATCCTCAGTTCTTCTAAACAACTCTATCTCTGTAGCACAAGGGACCTAAGACAAAACCACAAAATAAGAGATATTTTTAGATAAAATCCCAGAAAGGGAATTTGTTCTGAAAAACATCGTAGAATCAGGACAATTCAACGGTTCTTTTTAAAATTTAGCAGACAACTGATTGAAAAATAAAATAAACTAAACAGAAACAAAACTGTATTAGATTAGTGTTCTGTTATGTATACAGTCTAACAAAAACACAAATCCCAAGAGTGAACCGAGCTACTACACAACAA
>BMAV01007646.1:184153-194256 GCA_019973955.1 Trichonephila inaurata madagascariensis
TAATCCAGCCACTTCATTCAAAGCATTGTTTCGCGTTCTACAAATTGGTTGACAAAAGTTGGTTGCGAGCTCTATACTAGTGCGTTATACTCCATAAAAATTGCAACATAACCCATGTTTGCTAGATAAGAACAAGTAAATTGGTTCATGATTGCATCCTAATTAATAGTTAGTGTCATTCCACCTCAATGAAAGACGTGGAGATTAGTTTGGCCACCGAAAAATATTCCTGTCCAAACCATGACACAAGCACGACAGTAGCTGTGTCTTTCAGTGATATTGTGATCTTGAGATCCGACTACTGGTGTTCGCCAGATTCGTATCCATCGGGAATCATTGTTTGTACAGAATCGGGACATCTATAAAATATGCATTATTTTATTAATGTGGTATCCAATGGATGTGTGCCAGAACTCACTGCAAATCAGCTTTTCTGTGAGACAACGTGTATAACACGAAGGCCGCCTGGAATACAGATGCCTTCTGTGCAGTCATCTGCAAACACATTGTTGGGATATCACTGTTCTTGATGACTTCACAAGGCTCGAAGGAGGTTGATGGGTTGAACTCGTCCTACAATGCTTAGCTTTTAGTGGACGTACTAGAGTTACCTTCATAGGAGGTTGTAACTCTATTACGTCCACTACCAGGTCTTCGTGACACAATGCATATTCATTGTGATGGCAATTCCACAAGTGGATAATGATGAGATGATTGATAGTTAAGTTTCAGGTAACCTGCGGCAGTCATTCCCTACAATGGATTCGTCCGATATCATAACGGCATATATTTTCACCAAAAATACCGTGAACGACGCACTTTTAGAAGTTCGCAACAAACAAAAATGAATGAGCAAAAAACAAACATAACATCTAACACAAGGAGAAAAATATTAGCTACTGAAATAAATTTGTTTTTATTTCTGTAGCATCACGCAGCAGCATGTGTGGTTATGTAATTATTTTACAGTGGAACTGTTTGCGTATTTAATTTTTAAGAGATACATATGCAAATTTTATTACTGTAACCTTTTATTTTTCTTAGAAATTAAGGTAATTTTTCTATTTGTTGCTTATTTTTTACGACATAACTTACTATTTTTTTAAGAATATAAAGGGAGGAGGGTAAGAATATAAAGGCGGACCAACCCCCATTATACAAACTATGCAACTGTTCATACTCATTACTCAAATTGTAAAACTGTAATTTAAATGCATTATGTAGTTCTATTTTTTCAGTATATTGTAAACAGGAAAAAAAATAATAAACTTCGAGTCTTCATCTCTGCATTTTAATTTGTACTGGAATTTAGTGCTTCGTTGAAAACAATGTTCCTAAACACCTCTTATTCTAAATTACTCTGGGGTTTTATTCCATCTTTGTTTCTGCACTTTCACAAAGTCAAATACAATTATCTATGAGTAAATATTGTTTCCATAGGTGTTACACAAAAACTGACTTTTTCAAATCTTTGTCTCTGTTTTATGGTAAATATTATAATATTCGCAAGCAGCGCCATCCCTCACATTATAAATGCTTCACAATGAAAACTTAATCCGAATATATTGGCAATACAACGAAGTTGGCAAACCATTTTTGGTGACTTGGCGACCATATGGCTACAGGAAATTATTGAAGAAATCTATGAGTGAGTGAGTGAATATTAACGTCGCACTGTTCAGCTACATGAAGGTTTTGGGAAACGGACCACGTAATTTTGAGCCATGGTCAAGTGACGTGGACGACACCTGAGCTGGCACCCCCCTCTCCTAACTACCACACCACACTAACGGGAGGACGTTTCAGCTCTCAACAGATTTAACGTGCATCGCTGCCCTAGACGGCGGGTCTTCAGTGGAACTGGGCTCGAACTCGTGACAAAGTCAGCCACGATCCGATACTTATACTACTAGGTTACCGCAGCCATAGGAGAAATCTATGAGATCACGATCTATGACGTAAGCAGAATTTTCGAGAAGGCGCTGGAAGGCAGGGAGGGATGTTATAAGCATAAAATTTTCTTGGCGCTCATTTTCAATCAAATTCAACTTTTTACGAACACATTTACTAACTATACTTCATGCCAGTGTTAATCAAATTTTGAGGGCACATACCTAGGGGGCGTAATAACCCTACCAGATGGTCGCGAGCGTATTGAGAAGTCGAAAATAAAAGATTATATTCAAAAATTATTGATTTACTGAAAACAAGCAAAACAGAATACATTCTGACAAAATAAATAAAATACACGTTGCATATTCATCGCAATCAGTTACACTTTAACAATCAGAAAAGAAAAATAACACATAATACATATCTTTTATTACTTAAAATATCTATTACTTAAAAGTAGCATAAACAATATTTAATTCGTATCTTAATAATTTGAACGGTTTATAATTAAGGTCATATTGTATCCTTAGCTTGAAAGTACACTAATATTGCCTTCAAAGCATTGTCATTGTATGGGGCGTGGGCGATGAAAATTATCATTGAAAACTGGGTTACAAATATTGAAAGTTTGAGAAGCACTACTATGCAGAAATAAATTTATTACAGCATCAAGAAAAACGTTTTTATATGGAGAGATACATGATTTTAGATAATGCAATTGCATTAAATACATTTTTTTAAAAATTTTATTGCGGGAAATTAATTCTAAGCAGATTTTTGAGATCTGTCTTGCTGTTAATTCACGAAATGTACCTTATTATAACAATAAAATAGCTATTTTTCTAATATTGCTTCAAAATATATACGTGATTTTAAGCAATGTTTTAGTTTTCTAGAATGTACGCAACAAGAAAAGTTCGAAGTTTCTTGATTTTTGTAGTCAGATAATTAGAAAAATTAATAAATCAATTGAAACATAAGACTATCTGATCATTTTGGAAAGAAATACTGTAAATTCCTTACTTCTTTTTCTGAAGAGTGATCTGGTCTTATGAAATTTTAAGAATCACCGTTCAACTTTTATGAAAGCTTCGAAAAACTACCAGAGAAAGAAAAAAACACATTGCAGAATCCTTCCAGCAAAGTCCTACCCTTCTGGCCCAAGGGACCGAACACACAGACTCAACAGAAGGGATTTTTGAGTCAGCAATCCTGGAATGAGAACTTATCCGGAAAATAATAAAGATTCCGGTCAATCCACGTACACTTAATGATCAGGGGCAGCAGTGATTGGAGCACACTTCTTCGTGGTCTCGCCATTATTTCTACTTCTCTCCAATATTTGATCATTTTCCACAGAAACCATTTCTTAAATGAATCTACTCTTGCTCCGCTTTAATTTGTAATCTTTTTTTTTTTATTTCTTTCCCTCCATATTTTTTTTAACTCAATGTTATTTTTTTATTATTATACTTGGGTTTTATTATTTTTGAGTAAGATTTTTGTTTTTTCCAGACTTACTGAGACTTCTGTCTTAGACATTTTTTTTTTTCTTCATTTTCTCATTCTTTATCTTATAAGACGCGTTTTTTTTTATTTTATTTTGAATGGATCTAATGAAGAGAATGATGTAGTTTCATTAGAGCGAGATGTTTTTCTTTCGTTTTTCTCCCTCCCTTCGACCTTGCGGTGATCGGTTGAAGGGGAGTGGGAAGTAAAGTGAAATCATTCTTTTCGAAGTCTATTACGGCTTTTGTTGAACTGAGTAGCTTTGTATTATATTTTCTTCTTGATTATTACTTTAAAATTCTGTTACTAACTAGAAACATCATATTATCTGCACATTTTAATTTAATGACGATTTAAAATTTCACTTAACAGTCAATTATTTTTATTCAAGTAATAATAAGTAACAGATTCATTTTAGAATAGAATTGGGGCCCATCCGTTACAGTGGCTAGTGGCGCTGACTACTGTGCCAAAAGGACTGGGTTCGAATTCTGGAAATGTCATGGATGTTCATAAATGTGTAGCGGTATATACGTAAATCAGTAATAGCCACCACGCGTTGGCCATCGTTTTGGCGTGGTGACTAATATACTCGTTTTCAGAACAGAAGGTGCCAGTTCTAATCTTCCTACATTGGTGACCTTGACTGCAGTAAAAAAAATGCAACTTTTTGAACTGTTGTGGCGTCTTCTACCATAAGATAAATAAAATAAATATAAATATAAAAAATAATAAAAATAAATAGATAAATAAATATAAAAACATGCTCTCTCTGCGTAACAAAAAAAATCGTTTGCCTATCCACCGACTCACTGGTGGGAGAGTAGTATAGCGGTATCTAAATAAACCAGTAATAGCCAACACGAGATGACGATCGTTTTAGCGTGATGGCTAAGATATTCTTTTTCGGAAAAGAAGGTGCTCTGATCGAATCTTCCTACAAATGTTTGTAGAGGTGGGAGGCCCCTGACTAACCCCTGGGTTTTCTCTCACAAAATTGGGATGAAACCGAACCCAGACCATGGTTAACGACAGGCTTACAACTAGCCACCTACTACGATAGAACCCCTATACCTCAATATAGCACCATTGATGAGAGGTGGCATAAGCCATAACAACAGAATGGAATTAGCCATTGTGGAATCTATGGTATGCGTATAATACAGTGACGTTTGAGAAATTTAATGTTAGCGTGAGAGCTGGGAAATTAAAGAATTGATTTATTTATGATGCGGCTATTAATTACAGTATATATATTTACGCCATTCTCTAGCTCTCTATATTACAATTATTCATAATATTGATTGTTTCATTAGTTCAAAATATGCCATTTGTGAGGGAGGAGGCAACAAAGCCGTTCACTTTTGGTGTTTTCAACTGACTCCTTTCTCCACCGTACGGGGTGGGGTTTTTCTCACGGTCATAGGTTGCCGGAGTGATGTCAGACGACAGTACCCTGCAATATTTAGGGATGCACGTTTGCACAGGAACGATATTACACTATCCACAAAAAGTGTCTCACCAAAATGTCACAGATACTTATTTACAATTACGGCAAATTCATAAATACATCTTTTTTTTTTTTTCATGATTGACTAATGATTTATTTAAAGTTGCTCTTTGAAGATACACTAGATCTATTGGTGACGAACCTCGTACTTTTAAACCATGTTCAAGTGAAGAAGACTATACATAAGTCGTATTTAGTCTGCATGGACCCCTTCTACACATGAGTTCTCAATGACACCCATGATTGGACAATACCTTTCAGGGATTCCTAACCATGGTCACTAGGTTAACACGGTCAACCTTCTTTCTATCTCTCTCTATATATATTATATAAAGTGTTTTGTAATGATGTAATAAACTTATTTATTTATCTCACACACAAGAACACATAAAAAGGCAGTAAGTCTGTTCAATGTTAGGGTTACAAGTTGACGCCACCTTAGCTTGTATCCAAAGCTCAAAACTTGCACACCAAGCAAGGTGAGGACTTTGAGCTCTGAGGTTCATCATCCCTCCATACGGGAGTTCTTCAGTGGTACCATGACTCATGAACTGAACTCATGAATTTATGAACATTACCACTAGGATAAGTTTTTTTTATTTTTACCGCTCATACAGTTTTATTTTTTGATTTCTATTAAAGCTGTGGATTTCTGTTTTACCATTGCTGACCTAGTACATTCCCTGGTAACTGGTATATCTTTTAATTGCGATACCATATAATGATGGTATACCCATCACCGCAAGTAATTTTAAAGTCCAGTTTCCTCTTCTGAGGGAGGCACCTAAGCTCTGTCAATACGAAACCTTAATAGGAAAATTATAATTATATTTGCATTAATAACGTAGCATTTATTATTTACTTGAATATAACTAAATTAGCAAAAAATAAAGCTATTTGCAGCATCACGTATTATTTCTCCTTTGTGTTTCAGAAAAGGCATATAATCCAGACAGTTTCTATAATTTCTGATTTCGTGCAAGTATTCTAAGCTCACAAAAAATAATTAGTATTGAAGAAAGTCTTTTATTTTTACTCTAATGAATTCGCAAGATCTAAGCATGGAAATAAAATTTTAATTAGTTCCGTGTCGGGTAAATTTTTGGAAAATCTACTTAATAATTAATTTAAAAATATCGCGTGGTAGTTTTAAGAATATTCAATTTTCATATGTATACATTGTTTGGTAATTGTTTTGTTGAAAAAATAATAATCACTTGGAATTGTATTTATTTAAACTGTTTATATAACTGTAGTTTGTACAAAATAATCGATAAAATTTATACAAATCTTGCAGTCTTTTCCGAATGTCTCGGTCTGCTTTAAATTTTTATTATAATGTGATTATTAATAGAATTTCAAGTGTGTTATTTTCCATATAAGGAATTTTTTCATTCCCACTTGAATACTGTAATCGAAGCCATGCCGTTTATAGAGAGTATCTGATGCACATTAAATCTGCAGTGTTAGCATGGTATGAATATTTTGAGAGTAATGTGCCAACTCAGGTGTTATCCATGTCACTTGACCAAAGTTTAGAATTACGAGATACACCGGCAGTTGTACTTATACAGCCTTAAATTGCGATGTTATAAAAAACAAATTATAAACCCATCTAATGATAAAAAATCTATTCTCACAAAACTAAAGAAAATTTTTTTCATTTTTTTTAAATAACTATATCTCATTTACTGTCGCTAAGTCGCCAAAAATTATGCCAACGTGGCTGTATTTGTAATTGTTTGAATAATTTGTTTTAATCAATTAGTTTTTATTAATTACAATTAAATTATTGTATTGTCCTCCAAAATAATCTTGTATATAAAATTTCAGCTCAATTAAGTGCTTTAAAATGTATTTTATTAACGATTGAAAATTCCACCAAGATAAATAAATAATTAAACAAACAAATAAATAAATATATAGAGATTGTGAGCTAATAGTAAGAATTGAAAAAATGCACTTTAATCTGTCAAATAGCTTCCTCTTTGTTCATTTACCTGTTGCCATTTTCCTGCAAGACTTCAGGACTCTGAGCTTATAGTTTCTGGTACTTTTCAGCAAAAAAATCAACCCGGGGATATTTGAAGTCATCATTATTACCGAAATTTTTACCATTAAAAAAAGTTTCGTAAATTTAAATATAAATGAATAATCTGATGGTGCGAGTTCGGGGCTAAAAAATGAATTGCCTACAATAACATTAATCGAAAAAAAATGGTGATTCAAACTTGATACATCTTTAGCATAATTTTTAGCAAGCCGTATAAAATTATTCGAACTTTATCGGAAAATGAAGTCGCATACTCTATATAGATCCGACATTGCGCCATCTAGTTACCCTATATTTTGAATTTTTTTAAAAAAAAAAAAAACTTTTTTAGTACATATATTAAGAAAAACGATGACCACAATTCACATATGGTTGAGATTTTGTTGATAATGACCAAAAAATCAATGAGAGAAGATTCATTAAGTTATCAGAAAAATTTCAACAGGTAATTAATCAGAAACAAAGCTGTTTGGTGAGTTAAAGTTAATTTTTTAACAGAAATAGGAAAGATTTTCATGTTAAAAAATCGAAGTTACTCTCTTTCCAATCCAATAATTGTGTTAAGTATGTATTACTTATGAATGAAAAATAAGAACGCGTAATTAAGTGTTAATGCAATCGTTATAATCAATTTGGAATAATGCATGCCTACTGAGGCAGTGTTATACAGCAGACGTAAGAAACACACTGCGAAAAAAAAGCAAAAAACTGCAGATTCAATAACTTATATTTACTAAAATATTTATTCTAGAATTTATCTGTCTTCCATTCATTGAAAGAATATTCAATTTATTATAAAAATATTTGATTTCTCAAAATGCATATAACAAATATTTGGCAATCGTATTTGTAAAGAACATTTTGTCGAAAGGGAAAAAATTGGGGAGTTTCATGTAAGATAATGTGAAATTGTTCTTAGTTCATAAGAAATTATTATTCTTTGGAATACACACTAGTGCATATTCTGTTTTAAGTCAGATATATTAAAAATGAGATATAAAAATAATAAAAGATGAGTATAGCAAAAAAATTAGGCTTCTACATAGATCAAAATAGTGTTTATTTAAAAGAAATGATATACCTTTTATGCACTTTAAGAGTTGTAGTTCTAGAAATATACCATTTTTTTCTAAATCTTGTAATAATGCCTTGAATTAGAACTTCAATATAATAGAGCATTAAGCACGTTCATTTCCTGTTTCTTTGTAAAAAAGGGGATGCACATTATAAGGTGAACATATCTAAAAATTAAAAATTTTAACTTAAGCATTGGTGAGTGTTATACGCTGGATTTTACGGTAGTTTCATTTTAAACTCTAAACATATAATTAAGTTTTGGAGATGATATAAAGTAAATAAAAAGTGCTATAAATTTTTAAAAAAAGTGTGTGTGCTTATGACCACACGATAGAAGTGATAACTTCAAATTTTGTTATTTCAGGGATTAGTTTTATGGATAAAAAACAAGGGGATATTAGTATTGTCCTATAAAATTATTTATTCATATGTCTGTACTCAAAGTAATATTTTTGTGCGAAATATAGAATCATATTTGGGAATTAATTGTATTCTAAGAAGGAAATAAAAGGTTCATGTGGTGGTTGAAATAGGTTATAAATCCTTTAAATTCAAAATTTTATTTAAATATATATAAAAAAACTCCGTCGAGCGTTGTTCCATACTTCCTCGTGTTTCATTTGGATCATTTGACATAATTAAATTGAATTTTGATTTTAAAAAATCAACTAAAGGTTTTGATTTGTCTTTTGAAAAATCTACTTTAAAATTCCCACTTAAAATCATTGGCAATTTGTTCAGAAGATCCGATCCGGTTTTGTGAATTTTGGTTGTAATTTGACAATATTCAATTCTATCCATGAATTAATTTAAGCAAAGGGATAGTAAGACTGGTAATTGATTGGGAAGAGAGGGATCTTGGTCAAAACCTTTAAAAAGGGATTTAATCTCAGAAGATTTATTTCACATAAACTGTGGCTTATACTAGCTCTTTTGTCATTGTGTGGGAGTTTTGTACAAATATATCCAGTACTGCTGTAATGAAAGTCTTCTTAATTATATTTTGTTTTTTTGTATTTAAATTATTTAATGTAACTTTTTCTTAATTCCTGTATACTTACTTTTGTGATTTTAAATTTTAAGTTGTTTTAATTCACTCTTTTTAGACTCAAAGTATATTTAAGTAATGTGATTAAAAGAACTATTTGTTCATTACAATTCCGATTAGCTTACACAAAAATAGATTTTTATTCTTAAGATCACTGCAATATTGCTAATGATAATTATACTATTTACTTAGTTCTATAAAAATTAGATCTTTTTCTACATTTTATGTTTAATTTTAGTGTAGATTTCTCTTTCTCTCTAAGGTAATTTTTCAATTCCTACTATTAGTTCAAACACTCATTATAGTTATCTTGGTGGAATTTTCAATCGTTAATAAAACACATTTGAAAGCACTACATTAAGTTGAAATTTTATATACACGATTATTTCGGATGACAATACGATAATTTAATTATAATTAATAAAAATTAATTGATGAAAACTAATTATTCAAAAAATTACAAACACATCCACGTTGGCATCATTTTTAGCTACTTAGCGACCCTTTTGGCAACTTGCGTCAAAACTTAAAAAGGTTTTTTCACACATTTTAAACCACTAATTTGAGTTGAAATTTTCTATACACTATTGTTTAGGGTAAAATACAATAATTAAATTATAATTAATTAAAATAAATTGATGGACATTAATTATTTAAAGAATTACAGATACAGCCACGTTGGTTTCCTTTTTAGCAACCATTTTGGCGACTTGTGTCAAAACTTGAAAATGTTTTTTTTTCTCACGTTTTAAGGCATTCAGTTGAACTGAAATGTTATACACACGATTGTTTTGGATAACAATACGATACTTAAGAGATAGTTAATAAAAATGAAGTACCACTTAATGTTGTGATTCAATCATATGTATATATATATTTATATTAATGTAACTATTTAATAAAAAGTAGCTAAAATAAAATTTTTCTTTGTTGATCTAAGTAGAAATTGACTTATTATTATTTTTTTTTATATTCCTTGTTTAAAAATATGACGTTTCATTTTCATGCTTCAA
>BMAV01007646.1:194356-223940 GCA_019973955.1 Trichonephila inaurata madagascariensis
CCTTCATTTCCTTTTTATTGGTGTGTATGTCCGAATGAAGGCGAAAAAAGCTGAATGAGCGTTACATTCCCGAGCGTGATGTTCATTCAAGTTCACTCTCCTGCAAATCACGCCAATAGAAGTTATGACTTAAAAAAAAAAGAGCGTGTGCTTCTGACCACACGATAGATGTGATCATTTCAAATTTTGTAATGATTCTTCATGATTTAGTTCGGGGAATAAAAAACAAGGGTATATTAGTATTTCCATATAAAATTATTTGTTTACATATGTCTATGTACTCATAAAGTAATATTTTTTTTGCCCAATTTACAATTATATTTGTGAATTAATTGCATTCTAAGAAGGTAACAATAGTTTTATGGTAGATGAAATAGGTTATAATTTTTCAGACAAAATGATTTAAATATCTAAAGAAACTCCGTCAAGCGTTGTTCCGTACTTTGTCGGGCATTCGTTTGGATCATTTGACATAATCAAATTGAACTTTGATTTAAAAAAAATCTACTAAAAGTTTTGATTTGTGTTTTGAAAAAAAGAATTTCTTTAAAATTCCCACTTCAAATCTTAGGTAATTTGTTCAAAAGAGCCGATCCAGTTTCAGTGTAAACAACTAAATTTTTGTGAACTAATTCTATAATTTTCTCTACAATGATTTGGCGAAATATAAATTGCAACCATTAAAATTGCTTGCCTATTTTTTTTTCTCTATCTTTCTCTGCACAAATTGCTTCAATACGTGAATGATTAAGCCCAAATGATTCAGTAATATTTGATGCTACATGCATTCTAAATATAGTATAAAAAAATGAATCATAAGGAAATACAGACACATTGAATAATATACGAATCGATAATTGAATACTTCAATAAATAAAACAGGGAAATATAAAAAGCAAACATTAATTTAATTGGCCTTAAATGACTTCATTTTTAGATTTTCTTTACAGTTAAAATTTCTTCAATGCGCTATTTTGAATAATTATTTAAGCATATATGACAGAATTTAATGAATATTTTTTTAAAAAAATATGAAAATGTAGGTGTGTTACAGTTTACGAAAGATGAATAAAACGAATGCAAAGACATTCCACAATTTACATGAAATTCCAGATATGCTTCTGTTATGCTTGTAAAGTAAGATAATTGGCAACCAACTTTAAGATATTTGAAGTCGAATTTTTTCGATATTAACAAATTAAAAATAAATTGTTGCGCTGAAATAGACTTTTATAACAATATGTGGGGGCTATTTTAGACCTCTTATATCCACAAGTCTCAAATATTTTATCCCTTCGCCATTTTCATACAATAATATAAATATCATACCTTTCTTTATGGTTTTTCCTATTGATATATCCTGAGTAATAAATACACGTGGAAATATAAACTAACTATATAAGCATACAAGACGGAAGGCTAAGTATTACTCAAAACCCGAGAAAACGTCCGTCCTTTGATCACGTGATTTTTAAGGGGTGTGCGACCTTGTCTAAACACGATTTCTAACTAAAGACAAAAAAAAGAAGCCGACTGAGCATTACACACCCGAACATGACGTACATTTAAGTCCTTTCTTCAGCAAAACGCGACTACAGAAGCTATCACTTCCAAAAATTGTATTTCGAGAGGGATATTAAAAATAGTTAGAATTATACTTTAAGGCGTAAAATTGTAAAAAAGCGTATAAATGGATAATATTTATGATATTTAGTGTCCCTTGGATTAGAAAATGTATATAGTAAAATTGTTTTAAGAATAGTATTACAATAAAAAATTATTTAAGTACAAAATATTTTGACAAAAAATAAACAGAATGACCCATTTTCAAAATGTTCTCCTTTTGTGAAAAATGCTTCTATAATAACAATAATTTGCTTGTATATTGTTCAGAACTCTGTACAGAGGCTCAACTAAATTTTTTGAAATACATAACTTAGAAGTGGGTTTATCCATGTTTTATTACAACAGAGGGGAAAAATTTTAAGAAAAAAATGCCGAAAATTATTTCAATGGGTTGTAACTCTGAAAATAATATGAATTTTTCAAAAATCATAGTTGAGCCTCTGTACAGAGGTCTGAGCTATATACAGACAATATATTCTTATAATAGAAGCATTTTTCACAAAAGGAGAACATTTTGAAAAAAGGGTATTCTAAGTTCATTTTTTGCCAAAATATTGTATTTAAATAATTTTTTTTGTCAAAATGTCCTTAAAACAATTTTATACATGTATTCTAATCTAAGTGACACTAAATATCATGAAAATTATCCATTTATGCGGGTTTTGAAAATCACGGTTCCGAACTTAATCGGATACCTTAATGAAATAAAAATATTACTAGAGAGCAGAAAATAATAGTTTACAGTTTAGTAAACAATTATTACATCACCTGCTGCCTTTCATCGAAACTAATAATATCGAAAGCTTCCAATATATATAACAAAAACATTAATAAAAATAACAGACTGTATTTCTCTTCCTCTGTAACTCTCTTTCCCTGTTTTTAGAAGGAAGAAACTCTTTTCTTAAAAGTGTCACTCAGTAAGTTCTACTCCGTTGGATTTGGAAGGGAAAAAGTGAAGAAATGAAACTTTTTTTTCCCTTTTCCCTCCCCCTTGATTTTCTGTCTCACGTTCTCTTCCATTTTTCCCTACTGAAACTCTTTTCCGCGCGCTCGCGTGTTATTTTATTTTATTTTATTTTTTTAAATTCGTTTGTACGTTCTTCCCCGATCACCTTTTGGCCTGGAGCCAAATACTTGTCTAATGATGCTCGCATTTATCGACTTTAGGGTACAATTTTTTCGCGCATTTTATCTCCCTCTTCCCAACAGCCTTCCCTACCCCCCCTTTTTCTGGGCTATTTTTATTTCGATCACTCTACTCTTGGCCCTGGTGTCATCTTTTTTTCCCCCTTCACTCAAAAGGAGCTGTCCTTAATTTTTCTATTTTTTTTTTCCCTTTTTTTTATACAGACGGATCGGTATCCCCCCCTTTTCGCCATTTGTCAGGCAGGGCACAGCCGAACACTTGTTTTGTCGCTCAATCCAAACAAGTAGGCCCCTGATAAATGGTAGAGTCTTTTTCCAGTTCCTTTTTTTCCCTTTTCTCTCCCTTTTTCCCTTTTTTTTATTGTCATTTATGCTTTTTCTTCTTTTATTGAAAGTTTACTTTTTTTCCCCCACTTACTGTCTGACTGGAGAATATAGAGCTTAATATCGCTGGGATTTTTGCCGCTAGAACCTTTAAGTCATCATTTCATTCTGTGAAATGGCAACGCTTAGTCATGTTGTCTGAGGCATGAAAGACCCTTAGTAGAATTGGATTTCATACCTTGTCTTCGGAAGAAAAATTATTGGTAGTTGTCATGTTCTTTTCATAACTATATTACGATTGGGGGAAAAAAATTGTTTGTATTTGTGTTAGGGTTGTGTAAAAGAAACAGTATTGTATTGCTGGGGTTATCCGTTTTTTTCCCCTGCTTCAAGAAACCATTGTCAATATGGCACAGGGCTCAGTGCTATGTACAAATTGATATATATTTTCATTACATTAATTTACACCTAAACATAAAAATTAAAGTACTTTAATTTTAAATTAAAAATGAAACAAAAGTTAGTTATATTAAAGGTAGGTTAAATTTGATATATAATAAATTTATTATACTGAAGTTAATATTGAAATACGTTAATATAAATAAAATAACGATTAATTATGAAGTTTTAATGACTAAATAAAAAGTAAAACTAATTATGTAATATGAATTTGTATTAAGAAGAGCATTCTAGATATATTTAATAAGATATGTTTTAATTTGAACTCAAAATTTAATTTCTTGTAATGTTTTATTTTCATTTTGTTTGAAATTTAATTTCATACCGTAATTATTCGAAAAAAAAATTTGTTCCGTAACTGTGAAGTAATATTTGATACTCAAAATGCATTATATATGTATATTTTTATTTTTAGCTTTTCAAGTTCAATTACATAACCTAACTATTCAAATACAAGATTATTATTCGTTACTTTAATCCGGTATTTGCTACTAAGAATACATTCCATAAACCTAGTCACATTTTAATTATTTGAAGTTCACTTGTAAACCCCAATTATATTCCAATACAAAACTGTATTCATACTAAAAAATCGTTTCTTAACCATATTTTTATTTCAATTTTTGAAACTTAATTACCTACCAGAGCAATTTCAATACAAAATTAAGCTCTGTAACTATGCTCTAATACAGGGGTAGGCGGCCTTTCCCAGGGTACGGGTTACTTCTAATGTTTTTAATGTGTTACGGTCCACCCAGTGGCGTAGGTGGTGCTATTCTGTATTTAAATTATATGTTTTCTTTTCTTTAACACATGTTTTCGACATTGTACCCCTCTTTTAAAATATGACAGATTACTATTTGTACTACAAAAACACAAGTAATACAAAATTGTCAAGTTGAATGTTTAAACAACTATGAGCAACTGCAGGACCGTGGAGTGTTGACGTATTCAATGCAGCGAGCTGAGAACATTCGTGAACCGATGAATCTATTCCCGCGCCATCGCGGGACATGATATTAACTCGAGAACCCAATCCCGTGAAGACGTAGGGGTGTGGAATGATGTCTCAATAACCAATCCCATGCTATCGCGGGAAGAGCTGATCTTCAGCATTAATTGTCCCCTTTAGTCGGCGTGTGGGAAAAAATCATTTCTACGACTGTCATCACAGTGAGTCATCGTTTGCTTCCAATGTAATTATATGTGCCATCTACTTATTTATCGAATCATTTGCTAAGTAAACAGAGTTGCTTCGATTGTGAAAAGCCGATTCTCCAGTCTAGTTGGCGGCGATGTTCCATTACTGTGTTTCTTTTATTATGCACGTCTTAAGTCTTAGTAAAGACGGTCTCCTCAATATTTCTTGGTGGTCAACCAGTTGATCGCGGTCGACTTAGAACCCATTTTTGATCTAATACATGGGAGGGCCTCATTGAAGGAGTGGAGAATACCGGCGGGCCACATTTTTTTTTAAAAAAATGATTTCATTCATTACAAAAAAATAAATATAAATTGAATAATAGAGGCAGTTTTATTCGATTTATTTATTGTGCTAATTTCATAGAAGCCCAGTGGCTGAGTGGTAGTGCATCGCGTTTCCACACCACAGGTTCGAGGTTCGAACTCTTGGCTGTGCAAGGTCGACTCAGCCTCCTATGCATTCAGTGGGTCGATAAATAAAGTATCAATCTTGCTTGGGAGCTTAACATCGGGAGTTTTCGCGCCAGACTGACCACCTAACCGGAACAACTGCTCTTGCACCTCAGAACCAAGGTCAGGTTTACTGAAATGGGCACAGTGGGAGTTGGCTCTCATGGGCTGTTATCCATTGAGTTAAGTTTATTTTATAGTGTCTATAACAGCACGCACATTTAGTTTTAGAATAAGTTTAACTAAACAAATGCGCATTTGTATGTTATACCATAATTTTTTTATAAATCGGAAGTGATATTTCTTGTGTTGAAGTTCTCAACACAGCTTGCATGTTTATGTCGGCCAACTTGCATCTGTATTTACTTTTGTTCATCTTCATGCACACAACTTTGCTCACAAGTATTGGTCGACTAAAATATAAAGAACAATATCCCAACATATTTCTTCATGCATGAAATTTTTTCAGCTGACAAAGATTTGTAAAAGTCGATGTCATAGCATTAAACATTTTCCTCCACTATTATCTGACTTTAAGTCAATAAGTTCAAGCTGTAGCTTCTCAGATGATGTATCAATATCAGCTGTAATAAGATTTTAGGCTCAATTTTATTAAAGTCTTGAAATCTTCTTGTGACCTCATCCTCCCAAAACTGTACATTATCTCTTAGTAAAAACACTTTGAAGTACTTTGGAATCCAAATAGTGAAAAATAAAAGACTAATTTTCAATCACGCATGGCAACTGATTCGAACGGTTCAAAACTGATTTTCTGAGTGTCTTTTGTGGACCAATATTTTTACCCCTGAACTAATATAATACCTCATACTAAAATGCGATTTTCAATAAATTGCAATTCACAATTATTAAAACTCAAAATAAAATTTGGTCAATATGATCCAATACTTGATATTAAAAATGTGTTTTGTAGGCATACTTATATTTTGATTTTTTTTAAAAATTCATTCACGCGCACTTCCTATTCGAATGCAAAATTGAGTGACGTCTAAGTATAATACATTTGTACTTAATTACGCTCAATAGTTATAATTTTACTTAACCATTTTAATATTCAATTGCATATTACATTAATTTGAATATAACAGAAGTAATATAATTTTTTTTTAAAGTAAAATCCTACTTCGTTATAAAAATGTACTGAGACCATATTTCGCAGCTAGTTAGTACAAAATAACGCAGAATAAATTTAAAATTAAAGAATAAAATTTCAGTTTATGAATTATAATATTTGAAAGAACTTTTTACTCATCAAGTATCATCCACTATAATTTTAAAAAAAAGTTATTTGAGCTTGAATGGGTGAATAGAACGTATTTTATTAATGATTAAAAAAATTTGAACACGATATATATATAGATATATAGGTAGGTTACTTCTATCTTGTAATAGATTTAGATATCCCTATCCAATACTTTCAATAGGTTTTTGCTCAGCATTATTTACATAAAGGTGGAAAGTTGGCTGGCCAAAAAACATGCACAACCCCACTTTTATATAAATTATTTTATATATTATTTGTCTTAAGTCAGCAATGTTTATAACACTGCAGCATCCATTTCATAATTTATAATCTTGGTTGCTCGTGTGTCCTTCATTGTGTGATTTTCCTATTGCCTATGTGTTTCTCGAATGTGATTGATTGATGTTTATTTCTTGTTTGTAGAGACATATATATATATAATATAAATTATATATAAATATATATTATAAATACAATATAAATTATATATATATATATATTATAAATATAATATAAATTATACATATATATATATATATATATATATATATTTTAAATACTATATACGTTACATATGAATATATGTAGGAGAGTATGAACTTATAGTAGTAATTGAATAAGGCTCATTACTAAGATTTAATATATGGTACTAAAAGTGAAAAGTTTTATATATTTTAATTTTTTCAAGTTTGATATCATACCATATTTATTCAAATACAAAACTGAATATGATATTTAGTACTAAAAAAGTGTTCTTGAAACATAGTTTTACTTCAATATTTTTTTTTATAGTTTTAAGAACACAATTATGTGAATATAAGACTAAGTTAGTTCGAGAGGAAATTTAATTCTAAAAATATTTCTTTTTATCAAAATTAATAAAAGAAAAAAAAAAGCAAACCTTAACATAAAATTACTTGCATTTGTGGCAGCAAGTAAGTAAAGATTAAAGTAAATGCATTTTTTTGGCCAATGTATTTATTCTTGTTTTTAAAGATGAAAAAAAACAACAACCTGGTGTACCAAATTCTTCAAATTATATTTGTCTTCAATTTATTTGGCTTTTATTAACAAAATGCCACAAATGCTTCTTTTCATCGATATTAAAAATATTAATTAGCCTTACATGTTTCTGCCATTATTATTTTTCTCTAAATTGCATTTTTCCCCACGCATTCTTAATTCTTTTGTACTCAGCAAGAAACAAAATAATAATAAAAAAAAAAATAGAAAACACAAGAATTCGAACTATTTAAATTACAGTGAACTGAAGAAAAAAAATTCAGTCGTTTTTTTTTCACGTTAATTATTTGTCATTATCATCGAAAAGAGCAACAATGTAAGAATGATTAAAAACAAGTTGCTCTTTTAAAAGTTAATGATACAAAAGTAGAAAAAAATAAGGAAAGAATAAGGAAGGGGTTATTTATTCCAATGCCACTTTCCATTACGATGGCGTGATTCACGCACTTCAGGAAATATATTAAATTTTACATAATTAACTTAAAATCACCGCAGTGAAGCACTTATCACATAATAATTAAAAAAGCGCTTACGGATCTTGCATTCGCTTGGAAGGAAAGCGAAATATTAAACAAAAAAATAAATAATAGTAGTAATAAAAGCAGAGCAAGAAAAGAAAGCGGGGACTTTTAGCGAAAAAAAAAGATAGAGATATAAAAAAAAAAAAAAAGTCATCAAAGCATAAATATGTGTCGACATGCAATCATAAAGATAGTTTCTGATGGAATTTTAAAAAGATATGTGGCATTAGAGTAATAAAATTTTATTTCGTTAAAAAAATGTTTTTTCCTTTCCAGTTGATGAGAGTTAACAAAATGTGTATAAAAGAACCCAAATTAAATATTTTAAGAGGATGAGTATCATTTCCTTGTGTAGATATATTTGGAGGGAAAATGGAATACACATATTTTGTGTTGCGGACTACGCTTTAAATGTGAAAGACATTTCAAACAAATACACGCAAAAATGTGGTGGGGCTAATATGTGTTAAATACGTATTACAATTCATAAGTTCCAGACTGAGCCTATAGCTTAAAAAATATTACCAACAAAACTGCCTGAAACACATTCCCCTTCGAAATAAGATACTTGAGTAACAACAAACTTTTTCCATGGCTTGTAAAGGTCCTCGAACAGGGGGGGGGGGGGGCCGTAGGAATGGGACCCTGGCCCGGGGCGGCAAATTTTAAGGGCGGCATTTTGATCGAAATTGAAATATATCTTTTTTATGTTACAAAAAAAATGGATGTATTTTTTTGAAATATTATTGGGTGTAAATTTGGTGTTTCATTTAACGTATCTTATTCACTTAATTTGTACTCTGCATGTTTAACGTCAGTTTTCTTTTATATTGAAACTTGAAGGGTTCGAGGAAGGAGTATATCTTAAATCATGAAATTTGATATGTTTACACATCTTTCAATAGTAACTTTCTCCTCATCCAGAAGTGGGGTCACAATCGAAATTCCTTTCACTCATATGATGTCCGGTGTCAACTATCAAAAAAGGGACAAGGCAAATATGAGTTCTTAGTAGATAGAGGGCTACAGGAAATGTTTTATTTTAGTCTTGAGTGTGGTTACTATGAGTTAAAATAAAAACTTGTGAGATTCCCACTATCAACGGACTCTTTTCCGGATAAATAGGCCTTTTGAAATGGGCTATTTCTTTTCTCATACATTTCACTCATTTGAAATAATAACAGGTAATTATGTGATTAATTTCGAATTATTTTGTATTTTTTTAAAATTTAATATATATATATATATATATATATTGATAAGCTGCTTTTTTGTTCGTAAGAATTATTCATTTTATAGGTGTGTATATCTATGTGAACAATTTTTCTTTTTTAATAATAATTTTTTGCTTTGGCGAGAGGGGCGACATTTTCTATTTTTGTCCGGAGCGGCAAAACTGCTAGAGGAGCCCCTGCCTCGAAGCGTTTCAGGAATCCATTTTTAGCCATGTCCTTTAATTCAGCCCGCGATACACTTTTATTTTCATCTGCAGATGGTCGCTTAATATGTGGGAAACGATATGTTGACACACCCTATGCATGTTAAATCTTTGGTGAGTATCCAATGACTTGTGGCCGATGATACCTTAAATGAATCTGTTATTGTTTGAAGCCTTTCTTACGTACCGCCACAGAAACCTTTTCGATGTTTTCAGAGGTGTGGAAAGTTTTCGGACGTCCAGAGCGTTTGTCGTCTTCGATACTTCCCCTGCGTTCTCTGAAATGTCGATGCCACTCAAAAGCTTGCGTTTGCGATCATGTATCACTGTCTTACACATATTGCAAAATTTTGCAAGTCTCCGTAGAACTCTTTCCCAAACCATCACAAAAATGAATATCCATTATCCATTCAACAAACGCCATTTCTTTCAATCCCACTGACGGCTAAATACCTTCGCCTACAAAATACGTCGCGGTGGTGACCCACCGACTACTTGAATTGGAACAAACCTTTGATAGAAAAGTGGAAGAATGCAATAACACATAAATGTTATTGTAATCACTCTACTTCAAAACTTTTCCATGTTATATACTCAATCTGGGAATTTTTGATACCTACTAGGACCTACTAGATGTTAAGTCCTCGCTTTAGTGGTAAGGGGTTGTAGAACTTTTTTGAAAGGGAGATGTCAACTCGGATATCAATTTCGGTACTTGTGACAGTGATTCAGTAAATATTTTATCAACTTCACTCTTAAAGCAAAACAAGGACCATTAATAGCATACCTTGTAATTGGCTAAATTCCTATGCCATCAAAATCACATGATAATGACAACCATGTGTTTCTAGCCAATCAGGTAAAAATTAGTGTGACGTCATAGCCGCATGATAAAATCAGCCGTGTGTCTCCAGCTGATCAATTCATGAGCTTCATTGTTGAGAACTTTTACTCTTTGCAGAAACTTTCTCTTAAAATGTACATTTTTATCAACAATAATAATGTACATAGGAAAACAAACTGCTTATTATTTAAAAATACGTGATTTTTTATTTAAGTTTTTTTAAATTTTGTGAAGCTTTTTTTTAAAATCATTTATTTGAATATTTTTATCGAATTATGAAATTTGACTTCTTTTCTAAGTTTTATTAATAGAACAAAAAGTACAATTAGTTTAAGATCTGTTTTGAATTCAATGAAGAATACGTGTTTGTATTTATCATGTGATCTTCATGAGCTGATTCCATTGGAGCTTCTGTCAAGTTACCAGAGTTAACCTTCGCTGACCCCCTAGCGCATTACGCGAAAGGGAAGACATTGAGCCTTCTACTCACAATTCATACTAATCATCCACGGAAGATTCTTTTGGTGATTTGGTATACCAATGGAACAAATATTTCAATCATATAGTGGCTGCGTAAAGAAGTAATATGTACCTGTCATTCCTGCATTGTATATATATATTTTTATTTCCTGAACAAACGTTTATTATGTTGTTGCTGCTTATCTTCTTGTCTAGCTTCTGCTAGACGAGATCTATTATTCACCCTCGAAAAGTCATATACAATCCCAGGAAAACCTAGTAAGTCGTCGTAGGACAAACCCAGGCATCCAAAAATATAAGGCGGGGAAGCTTGCTTGATGTTACATGTTGGACAAATAGGATGGGTTTTATGGCCACACTAGAAGGCAAGACTTCTTAAATGTCCACTAAGAAATCTGGGAACTGCCGTCTGGGTGCATCTGTCACAATTCATAGTAAGGGATGCTCCAGGAGAATCAGCTCTATACCAAGTAAGAACCGAGGGGACGAGACAAGTCTTTTTATCAATAAGTTTCCTAGCAGAGGACAGCTCAAGATAAGTCAGGCTATTAGATGTAGCCAGAGCCTCTCTGGAACCCTCCTTCGCCAAGGCATCCACCTCCTCATTACCCCATATATCAACATATGAGGGGATCCACTGAAAGTGCACATCAGAAGAGGATGAGATTTCTTTTAATTTATTAAGAATAGAAGTTCCAGTTTTATCACCAACGCGACTCCAGTTTGACAAATGCTGGATGGCACTTCGACTATCAGACAGAAACCAGATGGACTTGGGATGTAAGGAAGATAGAACTTAACTTAGTCCCTTATCGATGCCGACGAGTTCACTTACGTTTATTCTAAAGACTTGTTATCTTACTTTTGAAACCTCCTACACAGTAATACCCAGGACGGACAACAAACTAACATTTAGTTTATTTTTCTTATTTAAAAAACAATTATGTACAACAAAGTCAGGATAGGAATCAAATACTAGTTTATAAACAAGAAATTTATTATGATTTTCAAAATTCCTCAATCAGTGAAGTCATTTTAAACACTTTATTCGTAAGATGTAAAAAACATATATATTTTACTGAAGAGATAAAAACCGGATTTTACAGTAATTATAAAGCCTCACTCTAAGCACTAAGAATGAAAAGTCCTAATTTACTTTTTCAGTCTCATTATTTCAGCGAATACAACTTAAGTATTGTCTTACCGTTTCTCAACTTTCTTTTTCATTATTTAAACACTTTTAAGTGAACATGCACTTTTTCTTAAAAATAATTACAACAAAACAAATGAAAAATTAATCTTTTTTTTTCTCGCTATGTTGAAAATGCAGTAAGTTGCTAAATTGAAGATATGAGAAAGATTTAAACTACGCTCATTTTTTTTCTCCCTATAAAAACTTAAAAGTGTATGCCTTAAAGTAACGTCAAAATATTTTAGATACTAATAACTCTTACCTTAAAAGTGCAAAGAAACTTTTCAAGAACTTATTCTTACTTGAAGTTTTATTTCGTATAAAAACGAAAACTTCCGAAATTCTTTTCTTGAAAACTTAAATTTCCCCAGACATGCTTCTTTTATGAACCTATTACTTTATGTGAAATTTGATGCAACATTTTTGTTTCGAGCTACATCATAGGAAACTTGAGGCATTGGAGATAACAGCATTGTTATATCAATCATATATAAACAAAGTTTCATGATATACTGTGTGTATTCTGTAACAAAATACTGATATTTACTCTAAGTAAAAGAATGCGGTGAAGCAAAATTTAATCATGAGATGAACTATCCTACTTTTATAACATTGTATTTCGACATATTTCTCTTGGCTATTTATCTCTTCAAAGGTATGGCCAATTAAATGCAAAATATTGTTTGCAGTTTTTTATATAGTTTGGAAGTATACGTATATACATAGTAATTAACTTAATGCAGTAGTTAGATAAATTTCTAGTAATCTTCCCTATTATGTTTGACTTAATGTGAAAATCAGTTTACTGTTTGTTTGACTTTATAATGGCATGGTTTGGAGTGTTTTGAGTTTTACGAAATTTTTTACTGTCATATATTTAAGAGAATTGTCAGGACAAAGCATTAAAGTGGTAGTTTATTAAATAAGAATTGATTTTTGCTGGAGGTTTTCAAACGCAAAATTAAAGTAATTTTTTTTTAAATTAAAAAGTAAATACATCAAACATACACATGGATTTGCTACATCAGATTAAACTGTAAAATAAATTAATCAGATATAACCATAAAACGCTGAAGCAAATTATATAAATGAGTTGCTATAGACTTTAAAATTCAAAAATAAAATTTTGATTACACTAGTAAATACATCAAACATACACATATGTTTGCTAAATCAAACTATGTGTAAAGGGTTAACAAGAAAATTCCAAGTGTACAAATAAATCAGATTAAACTGTAAAATAAATTAATCAAACATAACCATAAACAGCTGAATCAAATCATATAAATGATTTGCGAGAGGCTTTAAAATTCAAAAATGAAATTGATTACACTAGAAAAAAATATATATAATTAAACAAACTACCATAAATTCCAGTGTATAACGCACACTTTTAACACAAAAAATTAAATCAAAATTTAAGGGTGCACGTTATACGTCGGATATGAAAATGATAGCTTTAAAATACAAAACAAAAGTGATGAGCTTAAAGAAAATGTGATTTCTATATATAACGGAATATTTATTTTAAAGAAATGACATACCTTATGAACTTCAAGAGTGATAATTCTGGAATTATACTATTTTTCAAAAGCCTTATGAGATAATACCTCCAATAAATGATTTAAAAACATAACATCAGGGCATACGAACATTTCTGGGTTTTTCATCAAAAAGAGGGTTGCGCGTTATACGGCGAATATACCTCGAAATTAAAAAATGCAGTTTCAAAGTATAGGTGCGTTTTATACACCGGATTTTACAGTGTATAAATGATTTGTGAGAGGTTTGTGAATAAGTGTTGAATAAATTAATCAAACATAAACACGAACGAACTGAAGCAAAATGAAATAACTTGCAAGAGGAATCAAAATACAAAAAGAAATGATAATGATAATAATGAATAATTTAAAGATCAGTTTATTATGCAGTTTAGAAATATTTTTGATTAATAATCAGTAGTTCAAATTAATAGAATTTAAATTCATAGATAAATTATTATAAGAAGTTTGATCTGCCTTATGCGCTCAGAATAAGAAATAAGAAATAGTAAACAGGATAATAACGATGAAAAAAAAACAAGTAAATAAGCATGCATATTCTTATTACTGATTTGATTTCATAATCAAGTAAGGTATCTAACAACGTTCAGATCAGTTATTTTGAAACAGTGCAAAAATATTTTTTTTTCTATATTTAAAGCCTTCTTAGTTAAAACAGACATGTGAAATTGTTTTATAAAAATATTATTGCAATAATGATTTATGTGATTTTTTTGGCAAAGAATAAAGAAATAAAATATCTCCAAAATATTGTTTTTTATGGAAAATGTTCCTTTAATAATAATATTTTGCCTATATTTATCTACGACTTCTATACTTATCCAGATCTAGGAATTCTGAAGGATTCACATTATTTTTAGAGTTACTAGCGATGAAAATAACAAGGATTTCGGATAAAATTTCTCAACTTTGTTGTATTATGATATGAATGTAAATGCACTTCTAAATTATATATTTTAAAAAGCTGAATTCCGGCTCTTTAAGAACAACATGAAAAATATTTGTACGAATATTTTATTTATATATTTAAATACGAAAAGTCTCTTGAGTTATTGCATTTTAAAAATATTAACTTTGTAAAAAAAAAAAAAAAAAAAAATACATTTATTCAGAAAATGGACCTAAAAATAAAAATTACACAGGAAACGTAAATAAATGTGACAAATAAATCATTTTTCAAAAAATAGTATGTTTATTTTTTTTTAAAAATATAGACTACAAATATTTTTTAAAAATAGAAGAAAATGTAAATGTTTTTGAAAAGACCTCCGCTACCGGTTTCAAAATAACAACTTCCACTTTATTTCTTTCTGTCTTTCTTTTTTGAAATTGTCTCACATTGAAACTTTCAGAATTCCATTTCTACGTTTTGGAACTATGTTTATAAGGCAATTTCAGAAAGCTAAAATTTTTAATATTTTATTTGATAAAAAATAAAACGAAATACGATATTTTCTATAAGATTCATGTTTTTTAACGTAACGCTTAATGTAAGTTGTCTTCGGTAAAAACAACGATTTACTTATACTTTTATTCATTTTTAATGCCAGTCATTAGCACTACTTTTCAAATTTAATCAGTTGATTTCATTCAATAATAAGAATGTCTTTTAAGAATAATACGAGTGTATATTGGCAACGATTTTAATGAGTGAGTGAATATTAACGTCGCACTGTTCAGCTACAAGAGAGCATTTCGCGACGGACCACGTAATTTTGAACCATGATCAAGTGACGTGGACGACACCTGAGCTGGCACCCCCCTCTCTTAACTACCACACCACACCCCCGGGAGGACGTTTCAGCTCTCGACAGATTTAACGTGCATCGCTGCGCTACATGGCGGGTCTTTAGTGGTACTGGGCTGGAATTCATGACATGCCTGCCATGATCCGATACCTTGACCACTGGGCTACCGTAGTCCCATGAGATTAAAAATACACCCAAGACTAAGGGTTTTTTTAAAACTTAATTACGGTTAACTCCCTACCACATCTCTCACAGTTGGAAGATTTTGGTAGAGAATTTTTTTTTTATTTTGAAAGCTGTAGCATCGCTTACCTCACCTTATGTGGGTCTTAACTCCTTAACTGGTTTGCCCTTATGTCATGCGGGCTTCCAAAAGCGGGTCATAATTGGTTTGTCCGTACGCTGTACGGGCATTGATATTTTCTTTGTTCTATCTTTGATTTACACATCTTTTTCATTCTTATAGTGAGATTATTAGTGCTAGTGTTTTTAAGAGATGCAGTTTGCCCATTGTACTGAAATACTTTTCATGCGGGATTTTCTTTGTGGTGAAGAGGGACTTTTTTATTGAAAACACACAAACATAAAATTTAGATTCTTGAAAACATTCGATAACAGGGATTAGCAAAGCAATGTGCAATTTGTTGCTTGAAAAGAAATGGAAAAATAAAGATTATCCAAAATAGCCGATATTGTGTCTGCCCCCAATGCAATGTAAAACTTAATATTATTCACCATTGATGGCGGACCTATGACCCGTGGGTCAGACGCTGACCCACGCAAGCTTTTTAACTGACCTACGATTGCTAGGCAACCACTTGTTTGTTTACGCGGGTTTATTTAAATTTTCTAATTTGTGTGGACTATTTATATTCCATTTGAATTTTTTCAAGCCCATTGACACAAAAGCAATTTAAATGCTGTCTATAACCTTCAGTTTGATCATTACAGTTCCAAACACTGGCGTAGCTAGTCCTGAGTGGGCCCCGAATCCAAATTCTTTGGAGTCCCTTTTTGGTGGGCTCTCAATATTTTGCGATCTCTTCTGACACATTTTAGGGCCCTGAAGCTTGGGGGCCCCGTATCATTGATACGGCGGTAGCTACACCCCCGTTTCCAAAGATACGCAAACGACAACAAATGTATATGAAAGTATGCAGTATTTGAAATAAAGCAAAAGTGTTTACAAAATATCAAAGTGTATAAGTTTGTTCAAATTTAGTTTGTTGAAAAACAATAGAAAACCAAAACAAAAAACTATTTTAAAGCACTTTCTTCAGATAAAAGGCGCTTTAATCAGTTATGTTTGTAGAAATAGATTTCCATAGCACCCTTTTTTACCCATTATAAGCCAATTGAATTTAAAGATGTTTAGAGTTTTAAAAATACTCAGTTAAAAATTTTTAAACCTAACTCTGGTGCAAATGGGCATTAGTGGCCCATGCGCTAGTACTAAAAAAATATATGAACAAAATTTGACCCACGTCTCAAAAAGGTTCGCCATCCCTGTTATACACCATGCTTCCAATTGTGCGTATATATAAATATACACACACAAACACACAAAATCCTCAAACGTTTGAAAGAATGGCACTAACATGACATTTTTCTGTAAGTATGTTATAAACTATTTTAAGATGTATGAAACATTTTTTTTTCATAGCTTGCGTAGTGTTCGTATATAAAGAACATTTAGAGTTGTTTGTGTTTCACAGTTATAAAAAAAATGTTAAATCTCTAAAATTGAAAATTAAAATATAATTCTTCCATTTTCGCATTCGTTTAGGTATTATGCATAATTATATGCAATGAAAAATGTGTCTTTCTTTGAATCATTTTGGGCAAAATGATTGAGCTCATAAGGGGTTAATGGAATCAAGACCCGAACCCATGGTTTGATTGAACATTGCAACAAAGATCACGGTTATGACTATTCGTTTGTGGTTAGCCTTATTTGTTACAATTATTTGTTAAGGAATTTTATTTTCCATGAGATAACTGAGTTTCTTGAAAATTTAAACTAACGTTAATATAGGATTAATATTATCTTATGTCCTATACTTTTCAAAAATTTTCCTAAATAAATTTTGTCTAAGTAAAGTCATTTTCTTTAAAAAATACATCGTTTTCACTTATAAACGTTCGAAAACATTTCCATAGAACGAATAACTCCCCTATCACCTCTGAAAGTATATTCTACCCTCGCCTATGCCAGCAACAATTTCAGCGACACACAAACTCTTCGGAAAAGTTAGCCATCGCGCAGAAGAAAAGGCAAATAACGCAGACGATGTTGGAAGGGCCGGAGAAAGGGGTATGCGATGAAAGGTATCGTTTGCTGAATGCTTCGGAAACACGTAATAACAGGATCCAGAATGAGGTGAGGGATGATGCATCGTTCCAATATGGCCCGATTTAGGTGTCTGATGTCACAGGACATTATGTACCCGTCTCTGGAACGGGCGACAGAATTCCTCAATAACACATTGACTCCTTTTTATCAGGCAAGGCATTTCGGGACGTCAGGGTATGAAGGAAGGGTGGAATGTTGCAGGGGTGGATGTTCTATTTTTTTTGTATGAAAGTGAAGAGATGATACGATGTATCCTCTTTCGGTGTCCCCGTTATGTCAAGGAGTATTCAGACTCGGATATGTTTAATTGGAGGCCGTATGCGGAATATTTATTATTTAATCTATACGGTTTACTCTCTCGTTTGTGTTGTTTTCTGTGTGTAGAATGCTAAATATAATATATTTTTCTTGGAATATTTTGTTTTATAGAACAGTTTCTTGTATAATACGTGAACTTTAAGATAACACGATACTTCAATGTGTTTTACAACATATAAATGTAAAATAATTAAAAATAGATAATCAAAACTCGTTTCGCTCGTATAAAAAAAGGAACGATAGAATGATTGAGTTTCGAAACAAGTTTTTTATGTTTCTGAGTAACATTTGTGGTAAAGAATATTCAAAATACGATACTTATTATATAGCGCATATATTTTATGAAAACTATCAGAAAGGAAGATTGGAATGGATTTTGAGAGTAATACCATGCTATTAATAAATATAATATAATAAATTGTTTTATTATTACCTTAATAATGTAGAGGGAAATTGATTCCCCTCTCACTCATCACAAAATCTCCGTAACTATAAGACCTTTAAGTCTTGAAATTTGGCAAGCATGCTTTTTTTTGTTTAGTAAAGATTCCCTAAGAATGGATATCAGGAAAATCGACACTTAAAAAAACAAGTTTTGCGAGAGTCGATTCTGAGGGAAGGGTTTATGTGGTACGTAATAGTTATGCTTTCGTTCCAAAATCCCTGTTCTTTTTAAATGAAGAAGAGAGATCTATAAGAATGATTTTGAATGCGATTGAGAGCTTAATGCTAAGACCTAGCTAAAAATAACTTAAAAACAATATAGAGAGTGATACAGCATCATTAAATATCCAGCAAAGAGATTGGATAACGGCTAGTTAATTATACACTAATTGTTTTATTACATTCCAAGTAATTATGTATTAATTACTAGTTTACAAGTAATTAGTAAGGTCACGAAAACTGAATTTGGCACAATAAGCCTTGGCCTTCATGGGCGGTTGTACCACTGAGTTTAGGTTTTAGTAATTTTTCGCAAATAAAAGTATATCACATTAATTAGCAGCATTAGGTGTTAAAATACCATAGCTATTAATTTTTATTTTCGTAATGAAACAAAGTTAGACGCGGATTCAGGAAAATCTGCGTAAACAGTAACATATCTCAAAGTTTTTCTAAGTATTTCATTTAAGAAATAATACACTTTATACAGAGATCATAAATTTACCTTACAATACAACTCAATACTACTATTTACTCATTCAATTTTTTAAGAAAAACTTTATAATTATATCACAATTTTATTATATTTATTCCAGAGAATAAGTTTATTTTTTTTTTTTACTTATGCTGCTTTATTCATTTTTAAAAGATGGTGGATAAATAAATTATTTACCGTATCTTCTTAATTGGATACATGAAAAATTTTAATGCTATAAAGTAGTATAAATTTCTCAGTTAAATGTTTATTTCTTCTTTATTTGGATCGATTGCTTAAAATACAGTAAATAGACAAATAAAACATACTTGACATGTCACAAACATGTCAAAATTTTTTTTTTATAATCAAAGTTTTATAAATAAATACTACCTGTTAATGTTTATGGTAAAAAATATTTCAATTAATATTTGTATTTGTGAATTTCTATTTTTAATAGGATTTTTGAAATATATAATATAAAAATAGATTTTATCATATTCTATGTAAGAAATTTTAACAAAAAACACCGATTATTATTTCAATTGATTCTAATATCGAAAATATATCGTAAATTTTTCGAAATTTCTTGAATGTCTCAGTTTATGCTATGTACAGAAGTTCTAGATATATATGGGCAAAACACATTATTAAAGAAATGTTTTTATGAAAGCAGAATGTTTTTTAATATGTCATTCTTTCTTCATTTTTCGAAAAAAAGATTGTATTTAAATAATTTTGTCTTGTAATAATATTCATAAAACAGTTCTATGTGTATAAATCTAATTCAAGTGAGACAATAATTATCAAAAAAAAAAAAAGTTATCCATTTCTACGCCTTAGCAAAATCACTGATCCGAACGTAGAAAGTCACCTTAAAAATGAAAAGTCCTCAAATCCCTGTCTTTTACCACATATTCTGTGCAATTACCATGTCTACAATCAATTTCGACACCTCCTCGCTAGTATGCACCATCAAGAAAACAGAACCATTTGCACCAACAACAATACCCAGTTTTTCACCCGAAGTACAGCGGGCAATAAGATTCCGAAACGGCTGCCGTTGCCAGATGAGGGAGGCAAAAGTAATCGTACATTTCTACATATGGTGGGGCCTGGGCGATAGCGAAAGAATAAAGGAAAAAAACAACATTTGGGGCGACGTCGACACCTTTGACTGGAGACGATTTATCGTTCCAATATCCTCCTACCATTCGGTGGATGCTTCTTTTTCACTTATGTCTGTCTGCGTCATTCGTTTTCTTTTGGTGGGTCCAGGATCAATGTTCTTTCTAGCATTGTTCACCCGCTGATCTCAAGATGGAGATCCTATTAACGGCCGCAGATGTGTTGCCAAAATTAAATACGGAATAGCCTACTCAGGCGTTTGTTATTGGAAGAAATGACTCAACTCGATGATTGGTCCTCAGGCTTTGTAGCAGGAATTTATACACGAAATCGAGTTATTGTTGTGGTAAGGTAATATCGACATTGTTTGGGAAGCTATGTAGTTTTTGAGGAAAACTTGTTAGTATTTTTAGATAGAGCAGATGAAATAGCACCAATTTATACCTTCGTATATTCCACAGATGTTTATTCAATTCCTACTATTAATTCACTCTCTCGCTATATATATTTATTTATATATACATATATATTTTGTTCAAATTTCCAATCGTTGATAAAATACTTTACATTCATCCTTTCAAGTTCAAATACATTTTTTTTTAAACTTGTAGTAAAAAACACTTGATGTTATATATAATACAGTTTTTTCAAATAATAATTCATTAATTCAATTTAATTAATACATAAATAGTAAAAATCAAAAATAGTAGTCCAACACCATATATGAAAAAAGAAAATCGCTCGTTCTGTCCTTGTAATGCAATGGATAGCGCGTTGGACTTCTAAACCAAACATTTTGGGTTCGAATCCCACCAGGGTTGGCCTAATTTTTGAGAATGTGGGATTTCTTTTTTACTATAATATTTTATTAGATTAGTTAAATTTAATGAATAAACAGTAATGAGCAAAAATAAGTCCAACGCCCATGAAAGAAAGGCTAATGGAAAATTGCAAGGAAAATCGCTTTATATTTTGCTACAGTATTGGGATTCTGTGTTCTATGTATATCCATATTTATATTAACTGTAACTATTTAATAAATATAGGAATTGGCTTCTTTTTATATTACTTTTTTTGTTTAAATAAGGTAACTGTTATCTTACCTTCAATTAAATATCTAATTATTGCTTGGTAAAATAGAAAGATGCAATGCTATTTATTATACAAAATTATATATTTTTGAAACATAGTTATGATCTTGCTTTATTTTTCCGAAAGAAAATGCCTTATGGTTTATAAAAAATTTGGGAAAAAATCATTAGTTTTTATAAAATTTAATTGTATTTTAAATACATTTCTTGTTAAAATAAACTTTAAAAATTTGAGAGAAAAAATTCGTCTTTTTTATAAATATCATACTATTAAAGCTTACAATAAACTTTGGAGAATTTGTTTTGTATATTGCTAAGTAGATTGCAGCATTGCTAAAGCAGATTTATTCAACTTTATAAAATATAACATGAACATGCATCTTATTAAAATACTCAGTGTTACTTCTTTTATTTATAATATCTTTGTAAATGTGTGTCAATTCAGATTTTTAATAAAATTCATTTCTTTGCATAGGTGTTAAATTCATAATTATAAAAATATAAACTTTCCTTTAAGAAATTTCGTAAAATAGCAGAACTAAGCACCATAATAAATAAAAATAATTTTCGTTATATTTTTTTAAAGGTAATTTCAAGAAGTTAACACATAAAAATTTTAATCAAAAGAATTACAGATATAAAATAAATTTAAGTATTTACATATTTTTTCTTTAATAAAAATATAAAAAAAAACTTTGATATAACTCGCATCGAACTGTTCACTTGACTGAAACATCTGCACGTGCACCCCAGAGCCTAAGGTTACGTAAACTGAGATAAGCACAGTAGGCCTTGTTCCTTGTGGGATGTTGTGCCACTGAATTCAGTTAAATTGTTTGAAAGCAAGAAACATGTATTATTAAATAGTAAAATACTTCATGAAAGGGAAAGATAATCATACTCTAAAATCCAGAGTTAAAATTTGTAAATTTTGAATTTGGTTTTGAAAACTAATTAATAGGTACAATATATTCAAAAATACATTTTATTTAATTAAGTATTTCAGAAGAAAAAAAAACATTCGCATAATTATTTGCTGCAAGAAATTATTCACTGCGAATAATAATGATCCCCGTGCTTTATATCTCTGACTAATTAGCAAAAAAAAAAAATGCTCTGTGTATTCGAAATAAGAAAGTTATTCATTATGAAATTTTATTTGAAGTTCAAAATAATATTGATCAAATGTGTATTCAGTTAATTAGTCAAAAAACAATCCTTCGTGATTTTGGAATAAGAAGTTGCACATTACAAATTTCGGTATACGATTAAAAGAATAATTATTGCATCTTTTTTAAATATCCGATTCAAAATGTATCTGAAACAGAGGTACATAAAAAAAACTACGTTTAAACTATTGCATTAATTAAGAATAAAAGTATTTGTGTTTGAGGTTATTCTTATTGTATCTCACACACAATTTAAATAAATACACACATTCTGCATATTTAATATTAGAATACTATTCGAATTCCCAAAACTACTTCCTACTTTTATTACAAACGAAGAAAATAAGATAAAAATGAAAGTTAAGCCTTCCTCTGAAATCTATGAGAGCTCAAAATCTTACACCTGACTTGATGCAAAATTTGGAGAGTAGGGTGGAGATCAGGAACCATCCTCGTTGCTTGACCGATACTCTAAATTACGAGTTTGTGTTGCTTCGAAGTGTGAAGTTAATAAACTATCAATCAATTCCTGATGTTTAACGTACATCAGCTCCGTTACCCGCGTTGGATCTTCAGTGGTATTAAAACTCACAGACTCGACAGAAATATCATTATTCATGAATTAGCGACCATTACCCCTTGAATACCACAGCCAATCAGACACCCAGAAAGAAAATAAACTGACGTGTACAGGTAAATGATTGTTATTTATGGGGTCTCAGGGGTGTTAAATTTCTCTAGAGGTCTGAAAATATAAACAATTTTCAAACAGGTATTTCTTTTAAATTTAAACTAAATAACTCGAATATTTTACACATTATTTATAAAGGAATGAGGCTTCAGAAAAATATAAAATGTTTAAAATATATTCATAATTTTAAAAATTATAAGCATATGAAAATAAGTAACTTTTCTATAAGAAATATTTATGAGTTTTACGTCGTGCATGCTATTTTCTAACATAGTAGCTTTAATTACTATCTATATAAGTTGATTTATAAAGTTAAAAAAATGGATTCTTATTACACTGTAGCTATTTTTATATACATAGAATAATAACTTACATATTTTAATAAATAAAAAAATACTTTTTAAAATAAATATTTAAAACTTTGCACTATTTTACAAATAATTTGAAATACAAAAGATATATAATACTAAAATTAGTTAGGGTTTAAAGAGTATGATGCATTTTATAATTCTATAAAGTTTTATACTTCAGAGTCTACTATTTCAGAAAATAGTTTGCGCAACGCAAAAAGTACTTAATATTTATTACAAAACTTACAGATGCTTATGTGATTTTTGAAATTATTATTATTATAATTTAAACATTTTTATACTTTTCTAAAGCCCCATTTTTTTATGAATAATGTTTTAAAGATTCGAATAATTTAATTTGAATTTAAAAGAATTATACCTGTTGGAAATTTTTTTTTTTTATATTTTCAGACCTCTAGAGAAATTAAACACCTCTAAACCCCCCTTATATGGCTATATAAAAAGAGTTTTTTTAATATTTCTAACGGGCCTGTGGATTGATAATTTACCATTTCAGACTTAATACATTCCAAGAAAGCTGGTGTCACTTTTTTTTTGTGCGGCACGATATAGGTAGTATACCAATAACTGCACGTAGTTTTTGAGCTTAGTTTCCTCCCAAGGAGGCACCTAAGCTCTGACGATGAGAAGCAGTTACAGGAATTTAAATTTCTCGAGAGTTATCTATCTACCCAGGCACTCCACGGAGTTTTTACATGCCTCATAGTTGTACGACATGGGCGCAATCAATTTTTCGCATTATTAAAATCCACCGACTTGGGCGCCGAGTTTGAATATATAATATATGTGACAAAATTCATATGAAACACTTGAAGAATCTTGTCGTAGCCAAGTGGACAATGTCTTGAGTTCGCGGCTCGTTTGTCACAAGTTCGAATCCTAATGCCCCAGAAGGTCCAATTTGTAGGGGAGCTGAGGCACGTTTAATCTATCATGGTTCATTGTCCTCTCATTGGCTTGGTGTGGTAATTTGACCAGCACATATAAGGTCCACCTTACTTGACCTAGGTTCTTCACATAAGGCTTTCCTATTGCTGTATAGTATATTAATAACACTATATTGCGTTAAGGGGTCTCAGGGGTGTTAATTTTTTCTCGAGAGGGGAAAATTTAAACTATTTTCAAACAGGTATAATTTTTTAAAATTTAAATTAAATCTTTTACACATTATTTATAATGGCTTCAAAAATTACAAATTTTTTAACTATAATCTTAATTTTAAAAATTATAAGCATATTAAAATTCTGTAATAAGTATTAAGTAATTTTTGCGTTGCGCATGCTATTTTCTAAAATAGCAGCCTCTGATGTATAAACTTTATAGAATTATAAAATGTATCATACTCTTTAAAACCTGCATCAATTAAGAATAATATATCTTTTGTATGTCAAAATATTTGAAAAATATTGAAATTTTTTTTAAAAATTTTTAAAATTAAATTTTTTTATTTTTAAAAAATATAATTTATTATTCTACTAATATAATATTACTACAGTCCAATAATGATACATTTAACTTTATAAATCAACTTATAGCTAGTAATTAAAGCTAAGATTTTAGAAAATAGCATGCGCAACGTAAAACTTAATAAATATTTCTTATAGAATAGGTTCTTATTTTCGTATGCTTATAATTTTTAAAATTATGATTATATTTTAAACATTTTATATTTTTCTCAAGCTCCATTCCTTTATAAATAATGTGTAAGGGATTCGAATTATTTAGTTTAAATTTAAAAGAAATATTCCTGTTTGGAAATTGTTTATATTTTAAGCCCTCTAGAGAAATTTAACACTCCTGAGACCTCTTAAAAAACCCTGACTCTAGCACTTATTCAAATAATGCTTAAATTGTATTTTGTAGAGAATGCAAAGGGAAATTAAAATTTCATGGAATAATAGAAAAAAGTATGAACACAAAAACAGTTCACTAAGATTTTTCACTTAAGAAAGTTTTATAAATTAATCCACGTGCATTATTTACGGCATTACCCAAGATTTAAAGTAAGTTATGATCAATTGAACAATTAAGGCTCTTTTAGAAAGGAAAATATCATTCTAAATTTCAGCTATTGATTCCAATAGTATTGATTTATTTTGTCATAAAATTTAAACTTATGAAGTTGCAGTACTTTTTTAATAGCCATAATCAGTTTATTTTTACTGTCGTCTTGAAGTACTGAAGCGTGATGCTGGCACAATTATTTATTAAAATGTTAATTATTTTAATACATAAGTTTATTTATCATGTCATAGAAAAGTCTCATTAATCTTATTCATAGTCTTATCAGTTACATTATCTAGGCTATTATCTGTTAATTTATTGACATTAGCCGAGGATTAATAGAGTGGAAGATTAATTGAAGAGAAAAAGGGCCTAAAAATACATTTTAATGCAGAAAGACTCGCAATTTCACACACACTCTTAATTTTACGTATTATTTTAGATATATATACAGCTATAATAAAAGGCTGAAAACTTTATGGATTGAAAATAATTCGTAAAATGAATTTTACTTGTTATTTCACAAGCGAAGCACGTGTGTCAAGTCATTAGTATTTTTCTTGAAAGATTATAGTACGGGTACAAATTTTATTCATTTATATATTTAAATAAAAATGTTTACGTGTTCCTTTTTTAGAACACACATGAATTATACTTATGAGAAAATAAAACTCTATTTTTAAAACAAAAAGTATTTTAAATCCAAATTTCTTTGTGTGCTTTCAATATTTCAACATTTTTATTAATTCTATTACTTTTTAAGACTTTTTGAACCATTTTATTTCTATTATTCTATGAAGTGTTTCCCACAATACTGTTTCTGGATAGGTATTGCGAGTGATAATTTTATTTTTAATTTTTTTTTCTTTATAGTGGCGCTAATATAGAAACAGTAAAAACATAACTATATCTAATTTTGATGATTCTTTTTTTAAATAAAAGAAAAAAAAAATGTACAAATTCTCTTTGTGTACAGAGGAAATTTAGATAAGGTTATAAATCTGTCTAATAAAAAGTGAATAATTTCAACAAAGTTACCAATTCTCCTAAGCCAAAATACATGTTTACAACATGATCAAAATTCTCAGTATAAAGTGTACAATTATATCTTTCCCCAACATTTACTTTAAATATCCAAGGTCAAATAAGTGAGAATTACTGAATTTTTTAGAAAAAATTCCTAAAAGCAAGACTTTTCGTAAATATACCATATTTGCTTGTACTTCTAATACATGCGAGTGAGGGAGTGAATATTAACGTCGCACTGTTCAGCTACACGAGGGCTTTTGGTGACGGACCAAGTAATTTTGAACCATGGTCAAGTGACGTGGACGACACCTCTGAGTTGGCAACCTCTCTTAACTACCACACCACACTAACGGGAGAACGTTTGACCTCTGGAGAGATTTAAAGTGGATACTCCCCTACAAGGCGGATCTTTAGTGGTACTGGGTTTGAACTCGTGGCAAGGCCAGCCACGATCCACAATACTTTGACCACTTGACTATCGCGGCTGCCTGTACTTCTAACAAAATCTTTCTAAATAAGGCTGTATTGTGTAATATATACAAAAATAAACTGTATTGGGTACTGTATTGGTTACAAATATCGTATTACATTTTTAAAGTTTTAAAAAAAAAGTTATCTACAACTAAATGGAATTGCTAATACAAACAATACAGATCAGTACCAATACGGATTCTAGGAGACTACTGCAATATTTCATTCAAAACAGGTGAACATACAATTCCACTCTTCCCTGACCATTACTTTGCTGTTTGCTGGATCGTTACTAGTTAAATTTAGAGTGCAATTAAATTAAAATTAGAACCGGAGGAACAATGATAACAGATGGGAACTGCGAGATATTTCTCCGTGCTCTTAAACCGACATTTGTTACCTCCAGTATTAATAGGAATTGTGGATTCTTTGGTAAGTTCACAACCACATATCAGTCACATTGAAAAAAATATCAGCAACAAATCTAGTATAAATTACATTAAATTCTAATCAGTGCTAGAAGTTTTATAATACATAAAAAACACATACCTAGATTGGGGGAATGTATGTGTATAACTGTGTTTAATCCCATACGTAATGCATAAAATAAAGTTGTTTGTAAATCACCTTATGGAGTTTATTGTTTAGTAATGCTTTTTGAACTTTGAATTTTAAATATTTGATACAAAAATTAAAAAATTAATGTGTTTTTTTTTTAAATTACTATTGAGACAAACATAAAATCATTTAGAGATTTAACATTCAGTTAATTTTCTGTGTTATTAATGTACATTGTTGAAACTGATTAATTTTTAGAAAATCTAGTTGTACATTTAATATTAAGTAGGGAAAAATTAAACTGCATCAGACACTCAGAAAATTTGTTTTTTTTTTAATTTTAATAATGTAAACCTTTTAGCCCTATAATTCTCCTGAAAATAAATAAAACAAACATAGCTCCAAATTTAAAAAAAAAATAGAGAAAAAGAGGGATATAAGCAATTTAAATATTATAAGTAACATTTTCTTTTTAATTATGTTATATCGCATTATTGTTTAGTATGCAAAGTTAATTGTTAAAGTTATTTGTCTATTGGCTTTTCTTTAAGAAGTTTTGGAAAATATTGAATTAGAAACAAAAGTGTTGAATTAGAAAATTTAATAAAGGATTCAAAGAGATGCTATAACGAATAATGTAAAAGAATTTATTATGTATCTCAAATTTAGAATTAATTTTACAATGTTTTACAATTTCAAATTTTATGCAAGCCATTATTAACTTTTCTCTTACCGATTTGCGGATTTTATCATTAATTATAAATGTTAATACGTCTCAAATTAGTTTTTGTTCATGGAAATTTAAATAAACATTATCCACTTTCTCTTTGTTTTTGTATAAAGTATATTCCAAATTAAAATATATTACAACCAATAGTACAACAGTATATTAGACTATGATACTCTACATAGAATAGTGAAGTTAGTATTTTTCTTCAACATTAGAGTAATTTCCAATTTATAAAAAAAAAAAAAATTTCGTCCTATTTTTAAGGTATCCGAACACTTTCTAAGTACAATTTTAAAAGTAGTATACTAAATCATTATAAATGCTTTTTAGTGATCAATACCATTATTTATTAATATCTAACCAACTCTACTTAAAACAAAATATAAATTTTACAAAAGTCACTACTATATGTGAAATTTTGGCAAATTTTTAGAAATCCTTTAAAGCCCCTAGGGAAAAAGTAATAACCTTACATCAATAAAAGTATTGCTAAAGTAAACTTCATACATTTGTTTAGGGAATGTACTATTTTAATGTTTTATTAAAAATAAAAAAAAATAGAGGTGATAGAATAAATATTATAAGAGCTTTGACACATTTATGAGGCTATCATCGAAACAACAAGCAATAATTTAAAAAGTATTCATAAGTATCATTTTATTACATTCCTCAGAAAATAATATAAATATCAGGTTCAAAAGGTTTCACAGAAATACACGCATACTATTTTGAGTTATTAGACTCATCATGATAGATTTAAAACCATTTAAACGCCCACTTTTGGTGCATTAAAGACTCATTTCCGGTTTTTTTTTTCTAATTTTATATAATTTATTCTAACTGGGTCTCTAGGTATCGTAAAAACAAAATACAGTATGTTTTGTAAAGCCCAAATGATGGCTGTATTCAATAAAATAAAAGAAAACGAAAAATGTGTTTTTCGATTGGAACTGGTCATTTCAACGCGCTCCATTACCATTTAACGAATATATCCTTAAATTAAGGGCAACGGATGACACTATGAGAGATAAGTAAGACCTGTGTGAAACTCTTTTCTACTCTGGGCTAATTCAACTTTGAATTATCCAAGAGAAACTATTTTACATAAAGTTTAGTTCAACACGGCAAATTTAAAAAAAAAAAGAAAAAAGGAAATCTCTCCGTACTACAGATAGTGGTTAGTTACTTTTAAATCCTTTGTCTTAAACATCGCATACTACATACTAGAAAAATCCTTTGAAGCGCCACTTCGG
>BMAV01007646.1:224040-267993 GCA_019973955.1 Trichonephila inaurata madagascariensis
CGGAGTCAATTCGGAATGATTGTGATCCGATCCTCTGGGGAAGTATTTGATTTTTATGCTTGTGTGTTTCCTGTTAAATCAAGTGAACTTAAAAACTATTAGGGGATTTGTAACATTGTTTAGCTTTCTTAGAAATAAATGTATTTTAATCATTTTTTTATAATTGTAATTTTTAAGAATATGAATAGTAAATAAGTAAAGTTGACCTTTAAAATTAATTTTAAATTAAATTAACCAATAGTTAATTATATTAACTTCAAGAATAAAGTGTTAAAATATTTTAAACACTTATAATCAGCAGGATAATAGGAGCATTTTGCAATCTTACAAAATGCTTGAAATAATATTGATACAGAAAAATTTGTAAAATATGTAGACATTTTTTTTTGTAAATTTCTTAGATTTGTTACATATTTAGTTAAATAGTACTTTTTATTGAAACTGAATGTAATTTCTTGAAATTTTACTTGCCCTTTTAGTTCTGAATTATACAAGGGAATAATTCTGATCTTTTTTTTTAATATTGGCTAAATTTATCCATTGGTTTGTTGTATCTGTTTTATATATTTGTGATAAATAGCAATTATTATTTCAATTTTCTGCCATTTCATGGTAAAATACCTACAAGATATTTTTTAAACAAAATTCAATAATAAGTTACAAAAAAAAAACCGATAAAAAAATGTTTTATTCTAATAAGCTTTATAAAGAAAACTGTACAGAATTTTCTTAAATAATTTTTATTCGATACTCAATTTTTGTGCATCTTGTTTTCATACAAAAGATTAAAATTCTTCCTATATTCAATTTCTAAATAAAAAACGAATGACAACAGTTAATTAGATGAATTTGCAAACTTTCGTTCGTAAATGATACATTTAAAAAAAGATAACTTATTAAAATGCCAAAAGTCAGCAACAAAATATCCAGTATACGTGGATATTGAATGCTTTTATGATCTTCAGATTTGAATATAAATTTACATTACTTATTTCTATGTGAATAATTTTCTCTATCGTATCACAAATTTTTTATTTTCCTAACTTTTATGATATATGTCCTCCTGAAACTTAATCTTTTATTGTGCACTTTTTACAGAATATTCTTTCAAATGCGTATTAACTGATTAAATAAACGAAATTCCCTAAATAATAGAGTTTTAAACTCTTATAGATGTAACCCAAGCTACTTCTCTTTTTTCCATTAAAATATAATTTGAATAACCTGTTCATTTTTTTTTTGTTTAACCCTCTCCTCACAACTTTTAAAAATAAATAAAACCGTTCAAAACAGTTTATTATAATTATGATTTAATTATTCAAAACCATTTCTAATGTTCTCAACAATCTTGAGAAATGAAAAATATTTACTTTGATTTAACACAAAAGAGCAAGAGAAATTCTTAAAATAAATTTTTGATACTTTAATTAACCCTTTGGAAGTATTCAAAGAAGGATATAAGCATTATATAAAAAAAGACTACTTCATTAGACGAGATAATTTTCAATTTCTGGTTAAATGCACCGTAAAACTCTTTATTCGTTTCTAAACTTCCAGGAACTCTTCCATAAAACTCTTCCTTATGCTTATAATCTCTTTATTTATCTAACTTGCCATAGAATTTACCAGCTGTTACCCATACTTTTAAACCTGTTTATTAGACCCCGGGATGCAAAGAAGAGACACGCATTAGAAGATTATTACTCGACGCGAATATTTCACAAACCCGCCTTTACTTATATATAATGCACATATTTTTTTTTTTTAAAAAAATCTACCTCAGGGTATCTTTCGCTTGACAAACATAACAGCTAATTTTTTTTATTTATTATTAGCATACAGTGACGCTCGTGTGCCTTTGTTTATGGAGTTGATGGGAAAAAATATTCTTTAAAAATTAGTCCGTGGGTGTAAATTAATATTCTTTAGATTAGAGAAAAAGATATTTTGTATGTATTAAATTTCAGCTAATGAGTTAATTTCACAATAGGCCTTCCTTCCCTAGGATTATTATTCATTTTTTTTAACTTTACACCGAACTTAATATATACAAGGAGAAGGGAACACTGAAAAAACTAAACTAAAGGGAAAAAAAATCCACTAGATTTTTCTAGAGAAATATATTGGTATAATGAAAATGTAAGTAAGAAACACTTTTAAAAAAATCTCTACATCATCTACTGAAATTGAATGGCTTAAATTTTAATAAGCAAGACTAAAATGCATATTTATGAGTTTTTCCTCATTCATTGCGAAGGACGGGAATTTATCTCATTATGTATGAAAATATTTTTTGAGGAGATTAAGAATATTTCTACGGCTTTAAACTTGAAACAGTGGAGAAAAAAAATCTCATAGTTTCTTTGTATAAAAATAAACTTGTTTTGAAGTTTTAACACTGTGTGTGGTTTTCTACGTTTAGATAGCCTGAAGATATTTCTCACTAGATAGTTTTGCTTGCTCGTGAGTAAAATAGAATGCAGTTTTTTGACGAGATTAGTTTGCATTTGTAAAATGCAGATTATTTTTGTGCTTGAATAATGTAAGCATACTTGTTTACTGATATTATATTAACGCTTAAAAAGGTTAAGAATGGTTTCCTGTGTTATAAAATAGAAATATATTGATAATAATATTAAACTGTACAAATAGTTTTTTTTTCTAACAAAGAATTCTTTTCCAGAATAATTATCATTTCTGTTGTTTTATTTTTATCAGTTTGAAGCAATAATTATGCTGTCCGATGTGAATTTGCGGAATAATTGAAAATGACAAACATCAAATGGCATAAGAATACTCATATTTTTCTACTATATATTTTCATTTGTTATTATAATTAAGAGGAAATGGTTATAATTTATGCATTTTTTTTTAATTTAATGATTTTCATAATATTTTAATTGCTTCATATGTGTATGTGTGATGTAAAACAGATTTTTTGTGCTCAAAATTTCATAAAATGCTAAGCATTTAATTTTTTAAGGGGAAACTTGAAATTTATGAACTGATTTTAAAATGCTAAACTTCCTACAAAAATTGACGTACACGCATGAAATTTAATTTAGAAGTACTTCAAACAAAACATAACAAAATTTTGTATATGTTTTGTGATAACATGATTGGTATTCGTACGATACTTCTTTTTATGAATGCTTATGGAAAACTCCTTAAAAAATGTGTAAATTCTAACTTCAATCATTTTTTTACAAAAATATTTATTGCTTTGATTGCAAACACTACTTTTGTTCTATGTACTATTAGCAACAAGTGAAACAAATTTACAAGCATTAAGGACAATACAAAAAAAAAAAGCCTTAGAATTTTAAATGAAGACAAGCTAGTTATTTTATCTTTCTGGGATAAGTCAGTTTAAAATTTTGATTTGCCATTGGAATGTGAATAAAAACTAATATAAAGTTATCATAACTCTGCGTTTTTAAACTTATAGCTTTCAAATTTTGTGAATTTGTAGAAAATTATATAAAAAATAATTTAGACTAAAAAAATCACACTTGATTTTTTTTACCAATTTTTGTCAATTCAACCGTACTAACACTTATCTTTCTAATTTGTACGGTTTATAATTAATCCCTTAACTGCCGCTTAAAAAGTTACGCGATTTGCTTCCCAATGCCAACCGTTTTCCGTGTATATGATGTATTGTGGAGGGGGAGAAATAAATAGAAACAAATAATTAGAAACAAGTAAATCCTTCACATACATTGTCATGGTTATTTTGTTGCATTCCAAAGCCTTCGGAATAATTATATGGATAGCATTGCAGAGAAAAATTTGTATTTCGGAAAGATATATATATACGTCCGGGGAAATTAACGCTCTGACTGAGCGAGACGTTTTATACGCCAGTGGCACTTAAAAGGTTAAGGCAGTGCTTCTCAAACTATGGGGTGCCCCCCAAGGGGGCGTGATAACCCTAGAGGGGGGTGCGAGCTTATTGAAAAGTCAAAAACAAAAAATTATTTCAAAAGATTATTAATTTTTGAAAGTAAAACAAACAGTATACATTCTGTCATAATAATAAAAAAAAAAAATACATTTACACTGATATAATACACTTATAAATGTTTCCGCACTGCACTATGTACTTTATAATCCTCTTAACAATACTAAGCTAAGAACCAGTTTATTAAATACCAGTGACCGCACCGGTTGGTTATATATAAAATTATATGCAAAAAATAACACATCTGGACCTCGTACGACTTATATTTAATCAACTGCTCATTAAAAGTTATGCGATTCACTCCCCAATGCTATTATTGCACGCATCTGTATTTGGGGGGAGGGAGAAAAAGAAAATAAGAAAATCCTCTGAAATAAGTAAATCCTTCTCAAACAGTGTTAAAGTCATTTTATTGCATTCCAATGTCTTCGGAATAATTTTATGGATAGTGTTGAATATATTTCGGATAGACGTATATACACGTCCGGGGCAATTTACACACTGGCTGAGTGAGAGAAGAGGTTAAAGTCGTATTGTAGCTTTAGCTCAAAGTATCATATTATCGAATTCAATCTATCGTTATTGTACGGAAGGGGGCGTGATTAAAATTATGATTGAATATTGGGTCAAGAATATTGAAACTTTGAGAAGCACTGTCTTAAAGAGTTTATAATTTTCATTTTCATCTAAATATATAAAAGTTGTGTCTCAAATATAATAAAAAACTCACAACTCCTGAAACATGCAGCATTCCGATATATATATATACCAAACTTCCTTCAACTTTTCTTAGAATGTAATTTCCGCTTAAAGATATTAAGTAATGAATCAAAAATATATATTCAAACATATCGTATATCAGTGTCTTATAATATTTTTTGTATAAAACTTTAGATTGTGTCAAACCCGTTTTTCCTGATTTATATTTACAAAATGTTTGTTAAAATAAACTCGCCAAGAAGGAAAAACTTAAGATATCACTTGCAAAAAAAGTGCATCAGGAAATACTGTTTGGACTGTCAATATTCCGAGAATGTGAGAGATTTTGAGAGAAAAATTCTCAACTCTGGCCCTGGTATAGAGCGGATCAACCCGTCACATTGCTATGATTAATATATAAAAGTCTGACAATAATAACAAAAAACTATACACAGCGTTACTTGGTTCTCCAATCCCGTGATGGGGAAGACTGGAGGGAGGGGGTGAAAAGGAACTCAGAAAATACAACAATTCGAATGTTTCAGAAGGAATAAAATCCGAACTACTCTGGGTTAACCTAAGGGAAAAAAATCGAACACAAAATATATATAGCAAGGAAAAAAAAATCACACACACATCCCCTTTCCTTTGTTCTTATCTTTTTCTATTCTTGCGAATAGGGGTTTTCGCAGCAGGTGTAAGAGTCATAAAGAACAAGTCCACGATGATTTAGAAGACCTCAAATAAAAGGAAAGCCGAACCCTCATTCTTGCAGAGGATTCGAGTACCTTCGGCGGTGATTTTCATTCCATACCCACCCCCTCCAATCGTTTGCGTTATAAATCAGTTCGGCAGCTTTTTTTCCCCTTGTATAGGATGAGATCTTTTCTCTCACTAGAAATATCGCCTGCCTTTAAATGGCTTGTTCTCCTATTTTACCACAAGAAGGTATTACAAGGATGGAGTTGAGTTGCACAATGAACGATATTTACGAACATGTATCACCCTTTTCTTGGGGATTCGAGGAGGGGGAAAAAAGCGAGAAAATAGAAATTTGGGGAAAATGGTTAAGCGTCTTCTTGCGTGTTTACAGCTTTTCTTATTGGTCCTGCAAAAGGGTTGATGCCTGTGATCCACGGTAAACCACCATCTGTGGATTATAGGAGGTTATTTATCAAGAGTCGGTGGCAACAGTAGAATCGATGTACAGATGTAAAACTTGGCCACCTTCTTCCTTTTGTACACAATTGCAAATATTTGGTCTCTGCTTTCTTGTTGTTAAGAACTAAATCAAAGAAACAGATCACTCTTGAAAGGTATTGGGGAAGTAAAAGCTGGCAAGGCATTTCTTTTGATGGCATTAGATTCATCGACCCTTTGCGACTTGAGTGAAATGGATGCTACCATTAGATGTTTGAAGATACAATTGATGAAGGTTCTTGAACATTTTATGATATAGAATGCATGCCGAATTGTAAATAAAATATATTAACATGTATTTAGCTCATAAATTAAATATTACAATGATTATTTACAGATCTATTAAATGCATGCCTTTTTTCACCATAGATTTCAATAGTTAAAGGCACATTCTCATGGTGGTCATTAAGACCAGTTTAAAAAAAAATAATAAAGAATGTTTCTTTGTAAACTAATCTGCTAACTACATATTTTGCTTTCTGCTGTGCAATTATGTACTAAACCTTGTAGGGGAATACTTTTTTGTTCCACTATTATTTTCTCTGGTGTATTCAAAATTTAATGACTGAATTTGGATAAAAAAAAGAAGAAACAGTATTTCTTTGTGTGTGTATATTAATATTTATATATTTCACAAATTGTGAGGTTTTTATATTATAGAACATTATAGATTTTTTTCTCAAATTCTCGCAAAATACGGCATATAATATGCACTTTTAACACAAAAAATAACATCAACATTTACGGGTGTGTGTTGTTTACCGAGTATAAAAATAATAGCTTTAAAAACATTAAAAAAAGAAATGAACACAAAAAATAGACTTTTACATATATCGAAATACAATTTATTTAAAAGTAACGACATATCTTACGAACTTAAGGAGTTGTAGTTCTAGAAGTATACTATATTTTTAAAAGCCTGGAAAAACATACTTCAAATGAATGTCTTGAAAACATAAGAGCACTACAAACGTTCATTTCAGGTTTCTTTGTAAAAATGGTGGTGCGCGTTAGTCGGCAAGTATATCTCAAAATTAAAAAATACAGCTTGGAAAATATAGGTGCGTGTTATACTTCAGATTTTACGGTAATTAGAATTTAAACCTGTACAAAGCGTAGCGTATCAGTTTTCTTATAGTTTCTCTATTATATTTATGTAAAGAAATATGTATATTTTCAGTTGAGGAAACACTGTAATATATGACAATCATTCAAACATATATGTCTGTCAAGTATATAAAAAAATATGCAATTTATTCGATTTTCAAAGTTAAAAATGTGTTTTTTTTTATGAAATTAATGCAGAAATAATATAATTATATACACGTAAAAATAAATCTTCATACTAGCCTATACAGTAATTAAATGAAGTCAACTTGTTTAAAATTAATATATCTCATAAATTAATAATATTTAATAAACTTTAAAAATGAGTTTTATAATTAAATTTCACACGTGAAGACGATTTCTGAAGAAAATAATTTAAGTTTATAGTTCAATTATTAATTAGTTTTAATTAACTTCTAAGTTAGCGTGTTATGTTGAAGCTAAAAAATAAGCGCAATTTCCATTCAGAAATATTATTAAATTAATAATAAACTTTTCTGCTTTTGAAAAATTTATAACTTAACTAATATCTAGTTTATTTGAATCTTGTTTAGTTTTACTTATAATTATAATACACACTATTTGTGCCATAAAATATATTTGACTATGAATAATTTCCAAATAATTAATTAATACTAATTATATAATAAAACATTTTGAATAAATGAATTAAAAATATATTTTAAATATATTTATATAAGGTATGTATAGTAAAATTAACGATTAATCTGGAGTTGGGTTTTTTTTTTATGTTTTTACTTACTAGACATTAAATTTACATAGGTAATCAAGTTTTTCCTTTTAATAATTTCAATAGCAGGAAAAGAATTTTTTTTTTTTTTATTTAAGAAAATTTAGTTGTGTAATTTATTTAGTATTCTTACTTAATTTACATGCTTAGTAAAAATGTTAGTGAAACTACGTTTTTCTATAAATACTTTTCCAAATTAATCTTTCATTGTTTGAAATCATTAAATTCGAATGAAGAATACTTTTCACATCATTATTTTTCAGAAAATCTATATTTTTCATTACTGATTTTAAGTAAAATAATTCCAGGTACACAACTTTTCATTTTTTTTGTGTTTATTTTGAAATGTATTATTATTTAATTTCTTAAAAATAAAACTTATTTTTCTAAACAAATATTGAAACAAATGAATATTGTATGTAAAAAACAAGTTACATTTATAAAAAAATAAAAAAAAAAATAAGTCAGTTTCTACTTTGATCAATACAGAAAAATTATGTTTTGGTTATTTTTTATTAAATAGTCGCAATTAAAATATATATTTACACAGGACAGAATCGCAATAGTAAGTGACAAAATAGAAAACGATTTTCCCTGAAAATTTCCATTTCCCTTTCTATATATTGTGTTGGTCTATTTTTTATTGTTTGCTACTATTTATTTATTAATTAAATTTAATTATTTTAATAAAATAGTATAAGGAAAAATAAATCACATACTGAGAAATTAGGCCATCCCGGGTTGGATTCGAACCCACGACCTCTCGATTAGAAGTCAAACGCACTATCCATTGCGCTACAGGTACAAACGGATGATTTTCCTTTTTTATATATGTTGTTGGACCATTATTTTTGTTTGTTATTATTTATTTATTTTATTAATTTAATTAATGAATTTATATTTGAAAAGAATATATTAACATCAAGTCTCATCCATTACATGTTTAAACAAATGTATTTGAACTTAAATGGATGCATAGAAATTATTTTATGAACGATTAAAAATTTGAACAATATATATATATATATATATATATATATATATATATATATACCGTAAAATACGGCATTTCACGCGCACCTATACTTTTAAGCTACATTTTTTAATTGTAAGGTATATTCGCCATATAACGCACCTCCGTTTTTTCACGAAAGAACCTGAAATGTAAGTGTGGAATTCTGTTACGTTTTGAAGTAATTTATTCGGGGTATTTTTCCAAGTTTTTGAAGAAACAGTACTCTTCTAGAACTACAACGCTTTTTAAATTCATAAAAAATGTAATTTCTTCTAATATTTCGATATGAGTAGAAGCCTATGATAGTTTTTTACACTCATCTTTTTTTTTTTAAATTTTAAAGCTACCATTTTTATACCCGGCGTATAACGCGCTTTCGTAAATTTCAACCTTATTTTTGCGCATTTATTTTAAAGTGCACATTATACACCGGATTTTACGGTATATTATATATTGAGAGAAATATATACAGTGTCGGACCTCTATATAACGAAGTCGTTAAAACCTGAAAAAAAGTTCGCTATATGGAAAATTTGTTATACAGTGGTTCACCATTTAATTTTCTTAATAAACCACATAAAACAAATTTTAAATTCATAAATATGAAAAATAATATAATAATAATAAATAATATATAAAAATAATATAAATTAATTTTATATATATTAAAAAGAAGTAATTATTCACACCTTTTTATATATTAATAATATTTATTTTATATATCTTACCTATTAAAAAGAAAGAAAGAAAAACAGCAAGGATAGTTTCTTAATGCCTTTATACACTTTCTAAAGAATTAATTTTTTTCCTTTGAGGCTCAAGCACTTACGTTTTAACATTTTCAAGCTACAAGAAACCAAGTTACTAGCATGACTGATCAACACTACAAATGAACGGAGACTATTTCAGGGACACGAAACAATTTCATTGAGGGCTGAAGGGGATATCGAAGATGTTTCCAGTGAACTGGATGATGGGAGTCAAAAGATGTACTTCTTGGATGAGACCACCAGAATTCTATTTCTCTCTGATAGCTAGGTACCTAATGAAACTAGTTCAAGATTTATGACCACCATAAAATGAGTTAAAAGAAAGAACAACTTTAAAAAAAAAGAGAGAAAAAATTGAGTCACAAGAGAAAAAGTTCGTTGTATTGAAAATGCACTTTGTTATTGGGAGATCTTACGAAGAAAATCGTGAAATGTTCGTGGTTCCCGCAAAAAGTTTGCTATATAGAAAAATTCGCAATATAGAGGTTCATTATATGGAGGCTCGACTGTATATATAAATGTAATAATTCCCAGTCATTTAATCTTTAATTGTTTTTGATTTATTTATGGTCCAGTCCTTCAGGACAACCATGCAATTATTTGAATTAGTTACCCGCCTATCGGGGACTTCTGGAACTACATCCATCCAACGCCCACAAATAATGTAATTTCACACTTGGTATAAAAGCGAGACTCTGGAAAATTCCTATCTCTTCTGTCTGGGCCTTTAATCATTTAGTCGGCTGCATTGTGTTGTGTCGTAGTTTCTTTGTTCTGTGTTTTTTGCCATTATGTTTGTTTCTTGTGATGTTGAAACGCTATATGTTAAATATTGAATAAACTGGATTAACTTACATGGCTTCCTCATCAATAACATTGAATACGAGACATCAACCAGCATAGAAAATGTATCTAATATACAGTAATCAATTCCAAAGGCCACGCCCTATCCTGTCGTTGTTACAGTACCATGCACTCGCCACGACATTATAGTTATCATTACCACTCTCCAGAAAAATGATAGAAATATTTCATATACTCGTATATATAAACTATAAACAAATATATATAAGGAGAGTGTGGACTAAAGTAGGATTTGTAGAAATTTATGAAACATACTGCCTTATTAAGAATAACTGTAATAATTCTTAAATTATTTTCAAATAAATCATGAACTTCCAATGGACTTTTTGTACAAAAATCTTCCAAAAAACGCATGAAATGTTTATACGTGGACAAAGTCTGGAAGAAAAATCCCTCTGAAATATCAATTTCATTTATATTCCATTTTTATCAAGGTTACGTTCGCCAAAAATTGAACTGTCGTCATTTCGAACTCTTGGGTCTTTTCTTGTGGCTTGATTTGAATTTATTTGTTGCTGACATCCTCAACCGTAACTGTTCGCATCTCGTCTGCTGTGTGAAAAGAAGTGAAGTGTGAAAAAATAAATTTAGGAAAGGAACCATCGTCTGATCGATGAATTTGTCGGTAGTGGGGAAAGTCGAGTTGCACTGTCAAGGGAATGTGGGATGTGCATTTATAAGTGACGAAAATCTATCGGAATTTTTCTTCACGCTCCTTTTCGTTTGACATAATATGATGTAAAGTGACGTAAGTCCTTCAACCTCCGATCACCTCAATGGATTATGTTTGAATTCTTAGGGTTCTAAGATTTCGATTAATTATTTTGCTTGAAAAACACTGAACGTTTGTCCTCTTTCAATTTCTTCAAATATTTATTATATTCAGCAAATTATTTTTTTGTTAATGTATCCGAATACGTTTGGAACCGTGATTTTAAAAAAGCACATAAATTGATAATTTTCATGATATTTAGTGTCTCTTATATTAAAATACGTGTATAAAATTGTTTTAAAAGGACATTTTGACAAACAAAATTATTTAAATACAATATTTTGTCAAAAAATTATCTTAGAATAAGGTTTTTTGAAAATGTTCTACTTTTATAAAAAATGCTTCTAAAATAATAATATTATGCTTATATAAAGTAAAGACTTTTTTAGAGAGTATGAACTGGGAATTTTGAAAAATTCACATTATTTTCAGAGTTACAACCCATTGAAATAATTATCAGCGTTTTTTTCTTAAAATTTCTCTCCTCTGTTGTCGTAAAACATGGATAATCCCACTTCTAAGATATATGTTTCAAAAATTCTAGTTGAGCCTCTGTACAGAGGTCTGAGCTATATACAGGTAAAATATTATTATAAAAGAAGTATTTTTCACAACAGGAGAATATTTTGAAAATGAGTCATTCTATGTTAATTTTTTTGTCAAAATAGTGTACATAAATAATTTTTTTATTGTAATAATATTCTTAAAACAATTTTATATACATTTTCTCATCTAAGGGACACTCAATATCATACGTATTATCCATTTATACGCTTTTGCAAAATCACGGTTCCGAACGTAGTCGGATACCTTAATAGGCATCGTTAAAAATAATGAATTAAAAATAAAAACTGATAATTACATTATTCTTATACTTTAAGAAAACGAAATCACAAATCAGTAACGGCAGTAATAAAAGGAATGGAATATTTATTCTAATTTTAATACTATATTTTTCTTTCAATATTCTTTTATGAAATTTCAAAATGTACGAATTTACTCACAAAAGTAAGAGGAAAAAATTAAAAAGCGTTTTGTTAATTTAAAATGTTTCAGAAGTATGAAACTTTTGTATGGAACAAATCAGAAAATTTCCAGTAAATTACGACGATATTTTATAGGGAAAAAGCAACGAAAATTAATACAAAAATGAAGGTTGAAGACAAAATCTTAAAATTGTCTCTATTCTACTTATTTTCCCTATCAAAACATATTTTTTACATTCAATTTATTGACAATTTATACTTTAAAATAAATGGTGTTTTTTTTAAAATAAACTTTAAAATATTATTTCTTACTAAAGTTTCTTTATTTTGTTTTAAAAAAAAAGAACTTTACCAAAGACAATGGATGTAAAAGGAAAAGTTGAAAGAAGAATGTATTAAAAATTTGATTGCCACTTTGTAATATATAAACTATGTTGGTATCGATTTTGTTGTTTCACTCACTCTCACTCACTCAAATACTTGGTCGCGTATGAACGCAAACACATACACATTGTTTTGCTTTTAATTAAATCTATTCTAATACAAAAATTACGATTTGTACAGTTTGATTTATATACGCATTCGACAATTATTTAAGAATTGTGATGTTAAAGCTCAAAAATTAAAAAAAAAAAAACAACTACATAAGGTACTTCTCATTAAAACTAATGACGAATTCAAAAACATCTTAATTCTATCAAATAACATTTTCTTAGAATCCTTAAATGAATGAAACTATTATATGTTTCACTGTCTACCTAATGTGTTCAACTTCTTATTATTCAATATATATGTTGTGCCCTTATTAAAAAATTAAAAAAAAAAAAAAAACATTTGTTTTTAAAAGTATACTCATATAAGACTTAGAATCACCTACAGGCAATTAATTCATAATTAAAAATAATTTTTAAGAAAACTGTACTAGAAATAATTGTCAAATCTCATTAAATTCTTCAAGGAAATACATTTGATCAATTTTTGTCACTGGGAAGTTTTTGTGCCTTCTCAATTAAAATTGTTTTTACTATTAGAAATAGATACAGAAAAATATGATTGAGAAAAAAATAATACTGTTTACAAGAAAATGTATGTAATGAAATGCAAAAAATAATTATAACATTTAAAAAAGAAAATATAAGAGAACTATAATAATTATAATTTAAAAGATTCTTTCCATGTTGACTGTTAAAATTACATTTTAAAGACTTTTAGATTTAAAGTGATTAATGATATTTTTAAGGAGAATAAAATCCACTGAATTTATTGCACCTGATTATATTGCTTAGTAATTTTGAAAAACAGACAAGTAGTTTAGTTGACATTTTTTTTTCATTGAGTAAAAATGTAAAAAGGAATATTTTCAAACACAAATTTTACAGTTTTTGAAGAATGAAAATCACCGCTAAGTAATGTTAGGAAATATTTTAATTTCTGAAAACAGAAAACCCAAAAAATAAATAAATAAACAAAAATAAAACAGATGATTTCAAATATTTTGTTTTTGTGAAAATACTTTACTTTAACATTTCTTCTGATTAAGGAATTAAAATGATTATTAGAAGGAAAAAAAATTGTGAATTTAATTTCCTCCTTAAAACACACCATAGAAATTTTTAATCATAAAAAAAGAATTTAATTTGATTCAAAAAGTATTATTTAAAATTTGGACATGTAGTGTTTTTGTACTGGATATAAAGAAACTACACTATATATTTGAACATTTAACATATGAGTTTATTTCAGTTTTAATAGTTTTTTTCAGAAAATTTAAAAAACATGTTTTTTTATCACGTTAAATGTAACTTTTAAAAATTCCACAAGAACAACAAAAACATAATGCTGAACGAAAAAATTACTTTTTGCATCATATTACGAACGACAAGCCTTAAGTTTGACTTCTGTAAAAGTACCAAGTAATGTTCAATTCAAGAAAATTAACACTATTATTAACAGATGTTCTGAAAAATATTACTTTATTTTCAAATTACTTAATAAATATTAGAAATAATTCAACAGATGCTACCACTCAAATTTGAGCACATCAGATTTCACATAATCACATAACAATATTAAATTAATTATCTTATTTTCTCAATTCCTACTCTATCCACTCCCTTTCTCTATATATTTATTTATTTATTTATCTTGGTGGAATTTTCAATCGTTAATAAAATACATTTTAAAGAGCTCAATTGAGCTGAAAGTTTATATACATGATTATTTTGGATGGCAATACAATAATTTAATTAATAAAAATTAATTGACTAAAACTTATTATTTAAAGAACTTCAAATACACAGTCATGTTGGCATCCTTTTTGGAGACTTCTGTCAAAACTTGAAAAGGTTCTTTTCTCAGTTTTAAAGCATTCAGTAGAACTGAAATTTTAAATTCACGATTGTTTTTGGATGATAATACGATACTTTAATGATAATGAATAAAAATTAATTACCACTTAATGTTGTGATTATGTTATATGTATATACATATTTATATTAATTGTAACTATTAAATAAAAACTAGCTAAAAAGAAATTTTTATTTGTTGATCTAAGTAGGAAATGACTTAATTTTTTTTAAAAATTATATTACTTGTTTTTGGCTAGAAACAAAGAATCTGCTCGTTTTTAAATATATATGTACATTTAATTTTATTATACATTCCGTAAGAGCAGTGCTAAATATAAATTTGTACTATAAAGATTTGACAGAAGAAACGAATAAAAAAAAAAACGACATTTGCAACTATTTATTATCTTCCTGGGATATTAAGTATTGAAATTTCTATTAAATTTATATATAATGCATATAAATTAAACATTTTTTTTCCATCCCCAAAAGATAAAAAACCAAGTTTTTGTTCATTTTTTTTTGAAAAAAGAAATAAACCGATTCAAAGCATTTGCGAAAAACAAACTTTCATTCTTGACATATTATTAACGAACATGAAAACGTATGGCTTCTCAATTCAACAGTCTCTATAAAAATTCAAAATAGCTGACATATCATTCACACTTTCTATGTGTTGACAAAGAAACAGTAGAAAATAAACCTAGCTTTCTACCTCTTTTTTTTTCCCGTCACTACAAACCTAACTACACAGCACCCCATAAAAACGCCTTCAAAAACCCTCCAGGGTACATAAGAAGCTTTAATCGTAAATTCATAAACCGCCTAAGGGGCACTTCAGCTGAAAACTTTCTCTCAGCCCCTGCCCCAGCCCTCGTAACAGAGAGGCAGCTGAAAAGTTAAGTGAGGGAAGCGGTGGGAGTGGAGAGACGGAAAAAATATAGAATTTCCATGTTCTTAAAAACAATCAATAGTGGAGCACCTGTAGTTGCCACCGGCACATAACTAAAAATAAAAACAAAATCGCATATCGGTCCGATCTATCGATTTATGTAAAAGAAACATAAAATGGCGTCCTTTATTCAATTTAACCGCATTTCCGCGTGCTGTAAAATTCATGGTGTTTTCCGGCTCCCTACCCCTACCCTTATTCGTTTTTCGCGGGATATAAATTTGTGAATGTCGTCTGGGAAGAAAATTCCAGATTCTTTTTTAAGGGGGAGGAGAAAAAAGGGGACGAAACGATGGAATTCAAAACGCCGCCGCTGCCGCAAGCAGAGGTGTCAGGGCATCAACATAATTCGAAAAGTTGGTTTCGCGGACTTCCCATCATATTTTTTTTTTCTTTTCTTCCATATTTGTAAATATTCTTTTGGAATGGTTTAAGGGGGGCAAGGGAAACAGATTCGGGGCTCTGTATTTCGGTCGCATCAAAAACTCTGCAGCAGCATTTGATTTGGTTTGTTTACTTTCTGGTGTTTAAATTTAATCTTTTCTGTGCATAAGAAATTCACATAACTGGGAACAAAAAAAAAATATGGTATTTTATTATATATTTAGGCTGCAGGAAAAAGCTTCTGAAAAGTAAACTAATACATAAATATAAGAAAATATCAAGATATAATCTTTTTTATCACTTGTGAATGACAAAGCGACGAAATAGTTTAGAAGCTAAGCATTTATGAAAAATTCTTTTCAAAATAAAGAACATTCATCGTACAGTGGATGGTTAGCACATAATATATTTAATTAAAACAACGTTTAAATCGTAAATTCACAGACCAATGGTTCTTAAACTTTCGATCGCAAAGCGGTCACCCTTTATGTGTATCAGCCTTACATCGCAGACCCCCTCTCTGATTCACAAACATAACTGAGTGTTTTAAGGAATCCTTAATACAGTTGGTGATAGGTTAACGAACAGATCGGTTAATGAACAAATCGGTTAACGAAAACTTTCACGAAAGATTTTTGTATTCGGGTAACGAACACATATTCGGATAATCAACCCTTTCAAGAAAGAATTTTTGTGTTTGGACAACAAAGACATATTCGGATAATGAACAAAACGAATTCTAACAACACTTCGCGGCTCTGAAAAATTTAATAATTAATACATAAAAAATAAGATCACTGAAAAGAGAAATGTTTAAAGCATGCTTAGTATTGATCATTACTAAATGAAACTTGAATTAATAATGAATTTAAAGGTCATTCAATAATTATTATTATGACTAAAATCAATACACACTTGAATACTTGAATTTCAATACGAATATCAGTATTTTCTGACAGCTGATAAGTTATGGGTGAGTGGATTTGCTGACATGACAAATAAATTAAGCGAATCCTTAATTTTATCAAACAGTGAAGACTATAAAATATAAAGGCATCGATGACGCGCTACCGCCGTAAAAATAAGTGAAATATGAGAAACGGACTAAAAATCGTTTTTCATCTCTCCTGAATTATGTTGCTTACCTATTAAACTTCAAAGTTCTATTGAAAAAAAAATCCAATAGAATGTTCATACACATTAGACCATCAGTTTCGGTTTTGATTTCATTTTTTTAGGGTCTCCAGAACGAATTAATCGATTTCACATAGAAGTCTGGTGAATCGATGATCGGTTAACGAACAATTTGGATAGCGAACATAGTTTTTGAACGGATTATGTTCGTTAACCGATCACCCAGTGTAATCCTAAGACAGCCTTTGCTACTTATACCGACTTTTTTCACGTTTCTTCTTTTTTTTCCTTAAAAAAACAGTAAACATCTAATTAAAAATGCTAGAAAATACAAATTTCAAAGTTCATTATAAAAATTGAATTAATATTCTTGATTGAAATACACGTTCTAGTAAAGTTTTTCATTTGCAACAACTTAGTTGTTGTTGTCGTGTGTTTATTACTGGGATATATACGAAAGACGCGAGATGGATGAACAGAAACAAATAATACAACCACAGAAGAATACATATTTTATTACAAACTATGATCCCAGCAAAGAACAGAAGAGGTACGATTCTTTCCTTTCGAGACGGGAATCCATTTCAGGCAAAAGTCAGATTTCTTGTCTCGAAGATACATCCATGCCTTACTCGGTATTCGAACCCACTCGATTATAAGCCCAGTGTCATAACCCCCCATACTCGGTGGGGAGATGACAATTTAGTTTACAATGGTAAATGTTTCAAGGCCTTTCATTGACTGTAAAAAAGGAAATTTGTAACATTAAATGAAAGACCTCTGTGGACCCTCTAGAAGGCGCTGGGGATCCCCATGGGTCCGTGGATTACAGTTAAAGAACCACTGTCGTAAAGTACTATCATTGTGGATAGTTTTATAATGGTTTCACTATACTTTTGACACAAATATGTAAAAACACTTTTTCTTACGAAACTTTACTAAAAACTTTTTAAAACTTTATTAAACATTTAAAAATAAATAAACAATTTTTCTAAAAATCAAAACTTGCTTTAAAATTGTTTAACAATTTTAATTTTTTGTCAATCTTATTTGAAGCAACATAAAGAATTTTGAAAATAAATATGATAATTGGTCTTCCATGCATGAACATTTATAAGGAAAAGTTAAGTAAATCAACTCCATTTTACAGAAGACTGTTCTTTTTCAAATAAAAATTGGATATCTAACTGTACTTCACGTGACTAAATAAAGCTTCGATCGTGAAAAAAGGTAAAATATCTTAAAATTATCATAACATCATCTGGAGTTAGATTATATATATGTAATTTTCCAGATAAAGCCCTTCATGTCAAAACTGAAATTTAACTGTGACATTTACAAAATATTTTAGAAATACAACTTTCACATCCAATGGATTTTTTTTTGTATCATAAAAAGGCAGTTAAAGTGACTGTTATAATCTTCTCTGTAAGAATTCGCAACTGAAGAATTTTTCTATTTAAACAGTTCAACAGTAATTATAAGTCGTAAATAATAAAATAATCGTAATAACGATAATAAAGTAAGATATCTGCACATTAAAATAATCGAGAATTGTAATTATATAAAATAAAGAAAGCACCGTACATTAATGTTATAATAATTATTATTATTAAATCTTCTTAATAATTTTAAATCAAATTTTGTGAACTCTAAATTCCATTTCCAAAGTTTTGAAACTATCTGAGAAAAATTTTTGAATAAACATCAATACATATCTTTTATACTTTTAGCTTAGCTTTTCTTTTATATATATATATATATATATATATATATATAAATATATATATATATATATATATATATATATACACATATGTATATATATATATATATATTGAAATTTTTATTATGTGTTGAACTTATTTGGGAGTTTTTACTCAATATATATTATTATAAACCTTGGTTAACTTTTTTATATTCTATTTGGATTTTCTTAACTACCGAGTCGCCAAATATATTGTTGATATCATCAAACAAGTTTAACCGCAATTACTCAGTCCCAAGACTGAAATAGTTTTTTTTGTCTCACTTGGTACAATTTGTATGTAACTGTTAAGCACAGAGCTCGTGGAAAAGAATAATTCTGTCTCTCTAGTTTTATATTGAGATTAGTAAAAGGATTATGTAAGCTGCCTTTTGCTGTGTGGTACTGTTTATGTAATGATGTATACGCAAAATTAGGTTAAGGTATCCGACTACGTTTGGAACAGTGATTTTGCAAAAGCGCGTAAATTGATAATATTTATGATATTTAGTGTCACTTAGATTAGAATATATGTATACAATTGTTTTAAGGACATTATGACAAAAAAAATTATTTAAATACAATATTTTGGCTAAAAATTAACTTAAAATAACCTTTTTTCCAAATGTTCTCCTTTTGTAAAAAATGCTTCTATTGTATTAATATTTTGCCTGTATCCAGCTCAGACCTCTCTACAGAGGCTCAACTAGAATTTTTGAAATGCATAACTCGGAAGTCGGTTTATCCATGTTTTACGAAATTAGAAGGGAGAAATTTTAAGAAAAAAACGCCAATTATTATTTCAATGGATTGTAACTCTGAAAATAATGTAAATTTTTCAAAAATCATAGTTTAGCCTCTGTACAGAGGTCTGAGCAAAATATTAATACAATAGAAGCATTTTTTACAAAAGGAGAACATTTGGAAAAAACGTTATTCTGAGTTAATTTTTTGCCAAAATATTGTATTTAAATAATTTTTTTGTCATAATGTCCTTAAAACAATTGTATACATGTATTTTAATCTAAGTGACACTAAATATTATTAAAATATCCATTTATGCGCTTTTTTAAAATCATGGTTCCGAACGTAGTAGGATACTTTAACGTTGGGGCTTTTTTTTTCTTAAACAGAAATTGAAGAAGCATTTTGGAAAGTTCCTGTAGATTTAATCATGCAACTAATTTTTAATCACTAATTTCATTAATATTTTTACTTAATTTTTATATTTATTTATATATTATCGTTATTGTTTCTTAAAAAATTTCTTCTTCAGTACTAAATTGCATAATGTTTATTTGAAAAATATAGCAATGTATGACAATAGGGTTTTTGGACAAAGAGATGCTCTGAACGTAGTAATTTTCACTGGCCACCATTAAAGAAATTTCTTTAGTCCTACTTTCAATCAAACGACCTGTACTTAGTTGCCAACTTTCGATTAATTCGTTGATGGATTGTGGTTGCAATGTCCCTCTGCAGGGGATTCCAATTCATTGAGGTGAGATGGGTAATGAGTTAGGTAATACACATTGGCTAGAGCTGATTCTGATCTTCCCCCACATGATTGATCTAGTGCAGTGTTTCTCAAACTGTGGGGCGCGCCCCCTTGGGGGCGTGATAAATCTACGAAAGGGGCGCGAGAATATAGAAAAGTCGAAAACAAAAGATTTAAAAAATTATTAATTTACTGAAAGTAAACAAACAAAATACTTTCTGATATAATAAAATATAAAATACACATTTACACTGATTTTATACAATTATAAATGTATCAGAACTTTACAATGTATTTTATTAATAATTTTATTATACTAATAACAAGTTAGATAATTACCAGTGACCCCATGGGCTTGTATTAACATTTATCTTGATAATTTGCACGGTTTATAATTAATTCCTTATTTGCCGATTAAATGTTACGCTAATCGCTCTCCAATACCATCGTTTTCCACGTAGACGCGCATATTTTGATGTTTTTAGCGGGGAGGAGAAATGGAATAAATAAGTAAAATCCTCTGAAATAAGTAAATCCTTCTAAAACGCTGTCAAGATCCTTTTATTGCATTCCAAAGCCTTCGGTATAATTTTATGGATAGCAGTGAGCAAAAAGATTCTACTTCCAAAAAACGTATATATACGTACAGAGAATAAAAGCGTTGGCTTAGCGAGACGTTTATATACGTCTATGGTACATAAGAGGTTAAAGTCGCATTGTAGTTTAGTGTCAATGTATAGTATTATTGAATTCAATACATTGTTATTGTATGGAGGGGGGCGCTATGAAAATAATGATTGTATATTGGGTCGCGAGTATTGAAAGTTTGAGAAGCATTGATCTAGTGGTTATCAACAATGCTGAAATTAAGGCTCCTTTTCGAGAGAAGATTCGTGACTTTGTGCGGGAGAAGATTTGGAGTACCTTATTGGAAAGTCTCATTACTTTTACCCTTTCTAGACCAGTTGGTGACATTAACTTAAGAATGAAATGTAGCTATGACTACATCAAAACACCTCCACAGATTTGGTTTTGTAGATTCTCCATTTTGCACTGTATGAAATCAGGGCGGGCTCTAGCAGTTCAGCAGCACCGGACAAAAATGGAAAATGCCGCCCCTCTCTCCAAAGCAAAAAAAAATATATATCTATTGTCGTAAGAATACAAAATAATTCGAAATTAAGAACATAATCACTCTATGATTCACTGGTCTAGCTAGTCCTGAGAGGGCCCTGTATCCACATTCCTTGGCGACTTTTTTTGGAAGGGAGGGACTTTACATTTTATGATGTTTTGCTTACACATTTTGGGGCCCCGGAATCTTGTGGTCCCCATATCATTGGTACGGCGATAGCTACGCCCCTGTTATGATTTCAAACGAGTAAAATTTAAGAGCAGGACTAGCCCATTTCAGCAGGCCAATTTCTTCGAAAAAGAAACTACTAATGGTGGGAATCGCTAGCGTTTTTATTTTAACTGATAGTAACTACACTCAAGACTAAAATAAAACATATACTGTGCCTCTCTAAAATCTCTGCTAAAAACTCTTATTAACCTTGTCCCCTTTAGAAAAGCTAGCATCAGACATCGTATGGGTGAAAGGAATGTATCTTGTGACTCCACTCCTGAATGATGAGAAAGTTACTAGTGAAAGACGTGTAAGCATATCAAATTTCATAATTTAACATATACTCGCGCCTCGAACCATTCAGGTTTAAATATTAAAAAAAAACTGACGTTAATCATACAGAGTACAAAATAAGGGGTAAATGAAATACCAAATTCACACCCGATAATATTTCAAAAGTATATCAAATTTTTTGTATTATAAAAAAAATGTTTCCAAACTTGATCTAAATACCACCCTGGGCAGGGGTTCGGTTTGTCCGTCTCTAGAGCCAATCCTGATCTAATGCTACAAATATGCGGGGTTACCATTTGGCCTCTAGTTCTGGTCTAGGTTATGTTGAAACAGCTATTATTGTTAAAAACCACTGTAGCTTTTGTGTTTCTGAATTATTGCAATGGGATGCCCATCCTAGAGAGATAGTGGTTATGCCTAGGTCTGGCTTAGGATAAATAAAAATATAGGATTATTTAAATAAGCTGGGGCTATTTAATTTTTTTTATCCTTATTGATCTTGTTAAATATTTTACGCATTTATTTATGCCTTACGGGTAGTATTAATTAAATTACTACCCATTATTTTAATTAATATTACTTGTTTACAACGATAAAAATTAATTAGTTAATCAAGTAAGGTAGGTCAGAAGTCAAACTGTTAAAGAGTTAACATTCAAAGAGTTAATTTTTGTATATAGTTTTATATATGAAAAGCCCATGGGGCACTGGTAATTATTAAATATGTTCTTACTTTAGTATTGTTAAATTAAGTATAAAATACATGGTGCAATACTGATATATTTATAAGTGTATTATATCAGTGTAAGTATGTATTTTATAATATTTTTATTATTTCAGAATGTATTTTGTTTGATTGCTTTCAGTAAACTGATGATTTTTTTAAACTAATTTTTTGTTTTCGACTTTTTAATGTGCTCGTACCCCCCTCATAAAATTATCACACCCTTTTAAAAGGGCGTGTCCCACACTTTGAGAAACGCTTGTATAACCATTACCATGCAAAATTTAAATTCATGACACAACTTGTACGGTGTAGCAGCCACAAAAGTAGTAGATTAGATACTTTTTATGATTTTCCTTGAGATGAATTTAAGAATTGCAATAATGTATCTATTTCGAATCCTGTATTTAAATTTAAAAGGAAGCACTAAGAAAGAGTTCTTAGAAAATCAGAATTTTTGTTCACTTGACAAGTTTCCATCGCTTAACTGACACCAATCTGCATTTTTATTAAGAGAGAAAGGGTTCCACATCGCCTTAATTGGTACCTAAGTTAGTCCTCATTCAATCTAAATTGGCAAGCTATTTAGAAACCAATTTGACTTCAAAGAGAAGCTGCAATCGCACTGAGTTCCATAGCACTGTGTTTATTCCCCCAAGATCAGCACAGTTGCTAAGGAATGAATAAATGACTAGAGATCACTCGGAGTGTTTGTTAGGGATCAACTCCAGTTACCAAGGAACAAAATGGAAGCCTCAAGAGACCAAGATCTTGTCTAATTGAAACCTGAAAGGAATATAAATGCTTTCCACATCGAATAAATCTCCAAGTGTATGACTGAAATATCTATTACAATACCGTACATCGACTATTTATCAATGACACAAATAAATCTGTAAGATATTAGTGATAATACTATTTATTGGAAATCTAATGTTTGATATAGTTCCCCCTTTTGAATGACTGGATTTTATAATACTTAGTAGGCACTTGGATGAGTGAGTGTTTATAAACGCCATACGAAGGTTATGGGCTCCATTCATGGCGGTTACGTGATAAATGCAATGGGCTCAATTCATGACGGTCACGTGATAAAGACGAACACGTGCTCTTCATTGAACAAACAAAACAGACATTAAAATAATTGTATTTGTAGTTCGATTTGTGTGTAAAACTTAGATAAAAGTTCACATTTCAAAACATGTTAAAATGTTACAAAAAAATTTCTTCAAATAGATTTTGAAATCAACAGAAATTCTAGTTTTTCGTTCATTTGTGTGCGTTATTATTAATGTAAGAGTTTCAAAAGAAAGTTTCTGCAAAGAGCACAAGTTCGCAACAACAAAATACATGAGAACTGATTAGCTGGAAACACATGATTGCTTTTATCGTGTGACTTTGACGTCACATGAATTTTTGAACTGATTGGCTAGAAACACGTAGTTATCCTTATCATGTGACTACGACGTCACATGAATTGAGTCCGACGGACTCAATTCATTTCATGTTTTTCACTGAATCCAAAACAAACTGATATTAGACTTGTACTTGATGTTCGTTATAATTGTAAAATTTATGTAAAGTTTCAAATAAGCAAATTGAGTAAAGATGTTCAAAAATTAGAATTTTTCATAAAATTTTAAAATTTTATCTAAGAATAAATTCTCATACAACACATGCATTTTTAAATCAAGTCAATTTTGTTTACCTATTACGTTATTATTGTTCTCAAACATGTATATATTTCTTAAAAGAAAGTTTCTGTAGAAAATAAGCAACAGCGAAGCACATGAACTGTGATTGGATAGAAACTTATTTATCATGTTACAATGACGCCACATGAATTTAGCTCAGCCATAACGAATCTCCGATTTCTAACCACGTTTAAGTGGCAGAGACAACATCTGAGCTAGCATCCCTTTTTCCAAACTATCACACCATCTGAACTAGAAGACTTGGAAACATGACAGGTTTAACGTGCGTCAGTCTATCTACATAGTGGCCTTCAGTGGTACCAGGGCTCCAACTTCTGTCATAGTGGTCACAAGCTCGCAATCATGTCGACCAGGAGACATTTTCATGTGAATTGTTAGCTTTGTATAATGACTCGCAAATTTCAATCAGTAAACTCAATCGTTCATTTATTCATCAAACATATTTACTATCATCATACTTGTGGGAATAGTACAAGTACGATTTTTTAAATTTATCATAATATAGCTAAATCCATATAAGAAAAATTAAATAGCAAGTTACGATTTTTATCAAATTCAAATTTACACTCAACCTATCGATATCTTCGCCAAAGAAGGTGCAGTAAAATAGTAATTTGTGTTGATACGAGTGTGGGCCCAGCTCTATTAATATCAGCTCTAGTTTTTGTCATATCTTCTCTTCGATTGATAAAGAAGGTTTACTAATAAAACTAGAAATTTAAATTATATATGTTAAATAAATATACATTTTTTTCGTTAAGTGGATACCTTATAAAGGTAGTCATTATAGAAGAAGATTCTCGAGAAACAATATTGCCAGTAAGGATCTACTGCTTGCACCTAGCAACAGGTCGAACGATACACACGAGATCTGGCAGTGGACCCACTATATACAGAGGAGGAACTGGCAGCGACAGGGGAGACCAGACCGGAGGAGACCGAAACAGGGAAGAAAGGAGAACGGTAGCGAAAAAACCCGAAGGCGAGAAAAAACGTGGCCGGAGGATGGAAGACGGCTGGACGAAGGATTGTAATCTTATACCATCTTGATACTTTCTTCTTTTTATGAAGTGTCCATAGAAGGAGTTAAATAAAACAGAGGGACAAAATTCTGACAGTAATTATTTTTTTTTTTCACAATTCGAACACGACCCGATCCGAAAAGAGCCCACAAGTTTACTGACATAACATAAGACAACTTTTCTAAAATTAACACTAATGTTTCCGAGCTGAACTAAGTGTAAGCCAGAATGCCCATTCTTAGTTAATCGAAGACTATTATTGGACATAATGGACCAATGTTCTTGAGTCCTGGGTTTTTCTTAGAGGAAAAGCAAAACTCCATACATCAATTTATATATAAAAAAACATATTCGATGTCTGGGAGGGAAACAATTGAATCACCCGACTTACAGTCTTAATCTATCCTCTTCAGACTTTAATCTTCCGGTGTATAAAACAGTACTAGCGAGTATTCAACAAAGAAGAGTTACAGACCTTAAGAGAGCTTGAAATTCCTGGGCATTGTTTTCTAGAGGGTAGGTTTTTTGAAACTGATTTCCCAGTTCGTTGAAAATATGGATATTGGCGGTGACTATGCAAAAAATTAGATTATAGATAATGTTTTAAGATGGCAGTGAGCTTTCCTATATGAATCACACCTTTTCTTTGAAAACAAATGACGGAATTTATTTCCAGTATGACTCTTGTTCTAATTCTAGTACTATTAAAAATAGTCGTCCTTGTATATCAAAAACACTGCAAATATTTCCCGTAACTGGACGTCCAAGGGATTTAAAATTAATCTAATTTCTTTTTATCAATCATGGAAATATATTTCAATTTTTTTCCTGTAATAATGGGTTTCAAGCGATGTAACTACGAATACTCAGTTTTCGAAAACCCAAAACATACAATTCCCATCAATAGTAAAGAAAGCAGAATACTTCGTTAAAAAGACCTTCCCGTTTCCTCTTGTGCATCAACTCGAGCAACGACGCCAGCGCCCTCATTTTTAGTTCGTGTAAGCTCTCGTTCAAAGCGAACAAGAGCGTTGTGAATTGTTAATGTCCCTTAATGAGTGCAGCTCCGCAGCTAGTTGTAATTAATAAAGGCCCCAGCTATAGGTCTTTAAAAGGTGCGTTAGTTCCTCCACAATACTCCTGAGGGGAGGGTAAGCAGTCCCCTTTATGTCCGGAAAAGGCAAAATCTTAAGATGGAACTAAAAGATGGCCAATTACCGGACTAAGCGCTACTAACTTTGCAAAGAAGAGGTGGTTCCTTTTTTGAGGTGCACAATGAACCAAGTCCTGTGCTGAGTTAAGGAGGATAATAAAGTGAAAAATTCGCATTGTTGTTAAACGCTGCAACGAATGCAGAGAATGCGAGTTTTATTTTTAACAATAAAAATAACTTTTTTGTAAAAAAAAAAAATAAATAAATAAAAATCTTCTTTGAAAGTTATTTAAAGATCCTTGTGTTTTGTTGCAAAATAGCTGATGTTGGAAAGCGAAAAAAAAAACCCATTTGAGTAAGTTTTATTAGTTTTAACTTTGGGAGATGAATATTTCAATTTATTTAAAAAAAAAAAACATACATGACAATCAATGTGATAATCATAGATGGTGAAGTTCTTGGAACAATCAACTGTGACTGTGTCTAAAAACTAATAAATGAAAAGGGCTAATTTTAAAAACAAAATGTTTCTAATGGAATATGTCTTTATTATAATTTATTTCAGGTTTTATGCCCTTGGGTTGTGTTCTATTCAATGCCTTCTTTTGATATACTATTAAACTGTCTGTTAATCTGACACTTAATGTATCCGACTACGTTCGGAACCGTGATTTTTCAAAAGTGTATAAATAAATAATATTTATGATATTTAGCTTCAATCAGATTAGAAAATGTATATAAAATTGGGTTAAGGATAGTATTAAAATAAAAAATTATTTGAGTACAATATTTTGACAAAAAATGAACATAGAATGACCCATTTTCAAAATATTCTCCTTTTGTGAAAAATGCTTCTATTATGATAATATGTTATCTGTATTCAGCTCAGACCTCTGTACAGAGGCTCAACCAGAATTTTTGAAATGCATAACTTAGAAGTCGGTTTATCCATGTTTTACGACAACAGAAGGGAGAAATTTTAAGAAAATACGCCGATAATTATTTCAAATGGTTGTGACTCTGAAAATAATGTGAATTTTTCAAAACCCATAGTTGAGCCTCTGTACAGAGGTCTGAGCTATATACAGGCAAAATAGTATTACAATAGAAGCATTTTTTACAAAAGGAGAACATTTTGAAAAAAGGTTATTCTAAGTTAATTTTTTGCCAAAATATTGTATTTAAATAATTTTCTTGTCAAAATGTCCTTAAAACAATTTTATACATATATTCTATTCTAAGTGACACTAAATATCATGAAAATTATCCATTTAGGCACTTTTTTAAAATCATGGTTCCGAACGTAGTCGGATACCTTAAGAGAATACTTAAACAATATATGATCTAACGCTCTATGAATATGAGATAGCGGATATTTGTGGAAATCTGTCTCCAGTCTATCCAAAAAAGACAGCGATGTCTCCCCTAAAGAGATCTGATGGGACACGATTGATTGAATAACCACCACATACAGAAGTGTTGAGGTGAATCTCCCAAACAACTATGTTTTGTGTGACTCAGATCAGCCTGTGAACCAGGATCATTTGAAAAATTATCTTGCAGATCGCCTTCTTTACTCCATACCCACAAAAACTATAAATGTAACCGTAACTCTAGCTGTGAGAATATTGTTAAAACAATGGGGAGCACTTGAACAATTGGGTTAGGAACTAATTCTTGGCATGTGCAAAAGAAATAAATAAAAACATATGAAATGTAAGCCAATCATCACAGATCTTGCCCTATATTAAACTACTCGTATGTAATATATCAGTATCCTAGATAAAAACTAAAATTGCAGATGAATTAATTATAGTGACGTAAGTAACTGTTAACATAGAAATTGCAACGCATCATTAAAGTAGGTTCAATTATAGTTATTTTGGATGTAATAATCATTAATTTTTTAACAGTTAATCAAAAGTGTTTTCTAATACGTTTTATCAAAAATGAATTTTTTAATATAATATTGCACAAGCTCGGAAATATATCGATAATTTTGCCTGCTTTTATTTCTATTCAATTTAAATGCAGTTAATGAACCTTGCCTTGAAGGTTTTCAGATGATGAAATCAACATTTAAACAAGCTACTTTCGTTAACTCCACAACGAACATGCTCTTAACGCGTACAAAATAAAAAAAATATTTTAATGTAGCTTTTCATCTGGATCTGTAAGGTTTTAATCTATAAGTGATGCTTAGTTTGCTCAAGGCATCTACTTACTGTCAATCATTCTAAAATAGCATTATTTTTCTTTTATCGAAATGTATTGTTACTTATCCCACAGAGATCGACAGTAATAACAGATTAAAGAAAACAAAGTTTGTCTTGGCAAGTGGAGGTAAATTACGTCTGCCGTTTCGGCCGCAGGTGACAGAACGATTTCATTCCGTTCCACCTCAAATTTAAGGACGAACACCCCTGAAGATGGTCCGGGAATCTTCCACTCTTTTTCCCCAGTTACCAACCTCACAAAGGACTTTCAATTCATTGAATATTTAGAGTGATCCCATGCCGCATAGGCACTATACATATAAAAAATATTCATCCCTCTTCCAGGATTCGAACCTAGGACTTTCAACACAGCAGTCAACGTCACTAACCGCTATCCCGTTTGGGCGGCATTTATCGAAATAATAAAGTAAATATTTTGTTTATTTTTTTTATAAAAAATTTTTTAAAAAAAAAAAAAAAAAAAACATTGCTTTGCCAACGAAGCTAAAAAAATTGTAATTAGAAATAAACACAGATATAAAGCATCAAAATCAAACTCCTCAGTATGTTAATAAGCTTAACTTTTCCCCCTGTGAAATGGGATCTGAAATGAACTCAACTCAACTCATAAGCCCATGAGGGCCAAGATGTACTGTGTCCATCTCAGTTTAAGTGAGCTTAGGCGCTGGGGAGCATGTGCATATATTTTTGTCATGTCCTTCCCGAAGGGAAGGAATGTAGGTTGCCAAAGCCGTAGATAGGTTGGACTTCCACTTGATAGATGGCGACACCATCTATTTCCAACTCTACAATTTAGGAATGGAACTGGACGGGAGGAAAATATTCTCCAGCCTCCGGCACCTGTGGTTTCTTCTGCAACCACCCACAAGTCTTTCGGAACCATTGATTTAACGATCACGTATTCCGTGTGTACTCGAATGGTATTTGATGGCATCAGGCATCAAACCCAGATCCTCGGGTCTGGAGTCCGATGCTCTAAACACTAGGCTAACCACGGCCCTTGCATGTGCAGATGTTTCAGTTAAGTTGTCAGTCTGACATGAAACCCCAGTGTTCAGTTCCAAATTAAGCTTGGTACTCATTTATCGATCTACTGAAGCGATGAAAGGCTGAGTCGACCGTTCCCAGCCCGGGATTTGAATCCCAGACCCATTATGTGGAAGCGCATTCAGGACCATTCAACCACTGGGCTTATAAATGATATTTGATTAAGTTTTAATTTGTAAAGGGTTGTCACAGTTATTCGACCTATACTCATTAAAATATCCGTATTGAGATAAAGCAGTACCCTACACTATGATTCTTTATATATATACTTGCCCCCATCCCCAAACCTCTTACAACTATTCTGCCGATATCGGAAACAGTATCGGAACACCTCTTTTCGGATGGCACATAATTGATCCCTCTTATTTCAAATAATATCTTTCCTAGACCGAAATCCAATGCGTTTTCTTATTCTTTTTTTGTAGTCTCTCTGTGGAAATCTCCAGACTTTACACAAAACTTTATGTAGTTGTGTTCGAATTCTTATGCCATTTTGTCACAAACGAAAAGCTATTTTGATCATTTTAGTTTGAACTAAAAGCTCGTGAAATATTTACCAGGCTAAATAAAATGTTGAACAATTGTACCTTAAATTAAATTCGCATGATAGCTATTATTTTAGTAGGTAATTCTTTAGAGAAACAGTGCAGTTCAAACATCCATTTCTCTTCCCAGGTGTGTCAAAAATGTTACTGCATTTTCATATACTGAAGAGCCAAAAAAACTGGTACAGGAATGCGTATGCAAATAAAAATATACGGAACCAATCAGAGTACGGCGCCGTGGTCGGCAAAGCCTATATACGATAACGAGTGTCTGGCACAGTTGTTAGATAGGTTACTATACTGCTACAATGGCAGGTTATCAAGATTTAAGTGAGTTTCAACGTGGTGTTATAGTCGGTGCACGAGATATGAAACAGAGCATCTCCGAGGTAGTGATAAAATTTGGATTTTCACGTACGACCATTTCACGAGTGTACCGTGAATATCGGGAATCCGGTAAAACATCAAATCTACGACATCGCTGCGACCGGAAAAAGAACATACAAGAACGAGACCAACGACGACTGACGAAAATTATTAAGCGTGACAGACGTGCAACCCTTCCGCAAATCGTTGCATATTTTAATGCTGGGCCATCAACAGGTGTCACTGTGCGAATTTTTCAATGAAGCATCATCGATATGGGCTTTGGGAGTCGAAGGCTCACTCGTGGACACTTGTTGACTACATGGCCCAAAGCGTTACGCCTCGCCTGGACCCGTCAACAACGACATTGGACTGTTGATGTCTAGAAACACGTTGCCTGGTCTGACGAGTCTCGTTTCCAATTGAACCCAGCTGATGGATGTGTACGGGTATGGAGACAACCTCATGAATCCATGGACCCTTCAACAGGGGACTTAACAAGCTGGTGGAGGCTCTGTGATGGTATGGGGCGTGTGCAGTTGGCGTGATATGGGACCCCTGATACGCCTAGATACGACTCTGACAGGTTACAGGTACATAAGCATCCTGTCTGATCACCTGCACCCATTTATGTCCATTGGGCATACCGACGGACTTCGGGAATTTCAACAAGACAATACGACACCCTACACGTCCAGAATTACTGCAGAGTGGCTCCAGGAACACTCTTCTGAAATTAGACACTTCCGATTGCCACCAAAATCCCCAGACATGAACATTATTAAAGATATCTGGGATGCCTTACAAAGTGCTTTTCAGAATATTTCTCCTTCCCCTCTTACTCCTACTGATTTATGGACAGCCCTGCAGGATTAATAGTACCAATTACCTACAGCACTACTTCAGACATTAATCGAATACATGCCACGTCGTGTTGAGGCACTTCTGAGTACTCGTGGGGGCTTTACACGGTATATGGCAGATGTACAAGGTTTTTTGGCTCTTCAGTGTATGATAGATCGTCTTTCAAATGTAGGAGAGGTCCACGCAAAAACAGGAAGATTCTTTTGGACTAAATTGCTATTTATTCTGGTGCTATCCAGTTATTGCAATAAATTTAATTAATTGGAAACTTTTAACACGCATAAAATACATAGTAGACGACAATTGCATAATATGAAAAATTCAAATATCACATAGCAATACAAATTCGTCATCTCAATATCGCATTAAGTCAATGAAAACGAACTGTCTTTTGTCAAGCCTGATTAAATGTTGTTACTTTTCTACGTTGTCCTTATAAATCATAATTTATAGTGCTTCCTCGAGGTATATTTTCATCCTGGATATTTCTGGTTTTCCCAAGAACCATCTATTTTTGTCGCCAGATTTGTAGAGAATAACATTTGGAAACCAAATTGTTCCACCAAGTTGATCGCAAATTTGTTAGTATTGAAAGAATAATCTCCCTTTGACACGTAAACTATTTTTCTGTTTACTGTACCATTTTGGCAGAGAATCAACAAGAGTCCAAAATTTCCGTTGTAAGAATTCCCTTCATCTTTTTGCATTATTTCAAGAATAACTTCGACAAATCAATGTGAGATGAAAGCAATAGAATTGATTAATTCATTGATTGATAAAAGATAGATGGTAGAGTAAATAGATTGGTAAAATTGTCCGAATTTTAGATATAATAATATATTTTATTTCAATTGTTTTTTTAAATTTTGTTTTTCCATTTGAAATCTCTATCATCAACATTTCACAAAAATAAATAGTGAAATTTGTATAAAAATTTAATTGTGAGTTTCAAATATTATGGGCCATCATTTACATATCGTCGGCCTAATTATCAGGCTGCGTAACTCCACCTGTGTAACTGATTAAATATAGGAGTGCAACGCGCCAAGCGATTTTTGGCACGATCTCCAAAAAGCGCTTGGCGCGTTGTTTTGTCTACGCCATGCCTCAGTGCGTGCTCCGCTTTTAATTTATTCCTTCAATCAGTGTAATCACTATTCTTTTTATTTTACAGTAGAACTAGATTTCGAAGGGAGAGGTAGTGGCAAGATTTTAACATAAAATAAATACAACATAAAGTAATATTAATGTATTACACTACCAGTTATATAAATTATTTACACTAGTTTCTATTTCATAAGATTACTGAAAAAGATATTTATTTTGAATAAGTAAGTTTTAATAAGTAAATCTGAAGATTGCGCCTTAAATAAACAATAATACTAAGAGTTAAGTATAAAAAGTTAAACATTTTTTGTTAGTTTTTATTACAGACAATTTTATTAGGATAAATACTGTTGCACTTATGAATAAAAGGTTTTATGTAATAATATACTTTATTTTTATTTCAAAAATTTTACCTACTATGTTGTATGCTAAGTAAATAATAAAAAGAATAAAAAGTCCTAATTCTTCAAACTTGAACTTCGCAACTCAAAACAAGGTTGCGTATTGCAGCTAAGAAATTTTGTAAGTCCATTTTGTTAATAATCTAGCTTGTAAGTCTAAAACCAAATTGCACAATTCAGTTCCTTTATCGTCTGGACGAATAGATTCATAATTGCATTGAAATAGATCCAGCGCAATAGTAATAATAAATAGTTTTTACTTGCTGATGTAAAATTCATTCAGAAGGAGTTACGCATTCTGATAATTACGCCGACGATATAATAATAATTAAATTATGTTGTACATAAAATAATTACATAATATATATTAAAATTAATAATGAATATCAATTAATAAGTGCTGATCACTTCCAATATTCCAAAAACTGCGAGTTCCTTCAATCAATTCCATCTAACAAGGAACGTTCAAAAAAGTGTTATTAAAAATTAAAATAAAGTGGAAAGAAACGATTTATAGCAATAATTATAAAGACACTACACTCATTCTCTTAAAAAAAATATTATCCTGGTTCTCACCAATGATAATAGAAATATACATATTCGAAAATAGTACAAAATACAACAGAAGACGAAGCGAAAAGGAGAAATGCAATGGAAGTTAAATGTTTAAGGCAATTGAATTAAAATCGTCTAAAATAAATAGAGACGCAGAAAAAAATTATCACTAATATACGTTTTCCCCATGGCAACCACATTATCGCACGATAAAAATATCAAAGTAAACCACATTGTAATATTATCGCCTATCTTGGCGAACATAAACAACAACTTGGCGCCTAGCCCTACTGTATCAAATTAGCATCTCAGATGGAGTTACAAAGTCTTATAATTAGACCGAAGATATATTTTTAGTGATAAATAAATACCATTACTTTTTTTTTTTTTTTTGTTTTATTTTTTTTATTACTCTTTATAGTAAAAAAAAAAAAAAAAAAAAAAAAAAAGATGTGCCGTTACATTTTTGTGTAGAGCGTTAATCATTTGGATTAAATTTATCAAAAATTTATTAAATTTCCCAATTAAAAAAAACCGAATTTAAGTTAAACTTTTTTTTTTCATTTTTTGTGCTTTTAACCGACAATATATATAAAAACCATTCAAATTATTCAAAAGTCTAATTTTTGAAATCTCTTTCTTCGAACTTAGTTACACTAAGATATAATTGAATACATTATTCCATTATGTTTTGCCCACGAATATTTAAAATACTCTTAAAAATCGATTGCGGATGAAGGAAATCTTAATAACATTTTTAAAAATAATTTTTTTGCATAAATTACATTTCCCAGTCGTCGGCAGAGGGGTGTAGGTGGTTTGTCACTGACTTTATACGCCTTAAGTTGCGGGTTCGAAAACGGCTCAAGTCGGTGGATTTTTCACAATGCAGAAAATTGACAGCTTTCATGTGGTAGGATTTTGCAGCTTGTAAAAAATCCCTGGAGTACTTGTTTGGCTTATGTACTCTCTGCAAAATTTAATTCCCGCTACCATTTCGCATCGTCAGAGCTTAGGTGCTTCCCTCTGGGGAGGAAACTGGGCATCATAATTACATGGCGGTATTGGTATTCCAACTATATGGTGCCGCACTAAAATGTGATAATAAATCGCGGTGAATGTACTAGGTCTGCGAAGGTAAATATCAATCTGAAACCCCATTGAAAGTAAAAAAAAAGTTTTCTAGCCTCCCTGTTTTTGTGCATTGAGAAAAATATTTTTCTGTTTGACCATGAGAATAATCAGCCTAAATCTCAGAACTTTAAATAATTTTTACTTGTTTGGGTATAAGGGCCAATTCCCAATTAAAGACCAAAAATGATATCATCAAAACAATAAGAAAATTCTTAACTAATCGCGTACCACTTTTCATCAGACCACACACGACCACACTTCCACCTATACTATAAAAACCCTAATTTATCCTCTTTTTATTATTATAACTACTAAAAAAAGGGAATTCCTACCTTTCCACCCGCATTAAACTTTTACAGTCTCCATTTGTAACCGAACCTACAAACTTTCTTCAACGGGAGGGGGGGGGGGGGAAAAGGTAAGGGAGTAAAAGAGTTCCTCTACTTTGGTTCTTAAGTAATGAAAGGAACTTTCTATCATGCCTACTTCGCAAAAACTTTTCTTCAACCTTTTCCACCCCCCCCTTTTCAGAGAAAAAGGATCCTCCCGATCTCTATGTCTTCCCCTTAATGGTCCATACCATTGTCCAAATCTAAGGAGCACGTCTCCTTGAGCAGAAAATGAGAATAATTTCTAAAATTGGGGTTTCTCTCTTGCCTCGAGAACATCGGATTATACTCCCCCCCCCCCTCATCTCTATCCTTTCCACTAAGGATATTTTTCCGTAATGACGGCTGCAAGGATATCGTTCTGTCCTGAGGAGAGTCGTAATTAGGAGAGGAAGGGGGAAAGAGGGATATTTTTTAAGGAATCTTTTTTTAAAGGAAAAAAAATAAATATAAATGAAATGATACAGTTTTTTTTTCAAGCAATCATTGATAAGGTCAAGTTCTTTGTTTTTTTTTTTTTTTTTTTTTTTTTTTTTTTTGTTGTTGCCTTCAATGCAATCGAAATATAAAGAAATGAAATCAATAAATTTAGCTATTTAGAATAAATTTTCTTTTGTAATATATTTCTTAGAAATGGCCAAATATTAATTTAAACTTGATATGATATTGGTTAATTTTACTTGAACTTCTTAAATATGCTTCTTTCGATTGCGCAGCGAAACTTAATTAAAAATATAGGTACCTAAATCCGCTTCTAAATGCAACGTTAATTTGAAAATTATCAGCAGATCAGGGCATGTCATCGAATGTCATCTTGAGACATAAGCAATGAGCTTCAATAAAGCTTCGTACAACCACACAATCAAAGTAAAAACACTAGTGTTGATGAAAAAAACTTAATGTGCAATCATATACAAATTACATTTGACTTTTTCAGAGAGTATTACGGTGAGGAAAAGGTTGTAACCCTATATGGATTATCTGTGAAAAAGGATTTTACATTTTTCTAAATTCAAAGAAAAAATGCAGACAAATTTCAAGGGACAATGCTCATGAAACAATTAAATAATTTCTTGCATATTTAACCACTTCCGTAACAATTTTTTTTTTTAAAGATTCAAAAAATCGTCCCATTTTTAAAAAAAAATTATTAATAAATACAAAGAAACGAAACGAAACAAAACAAAATATGCATATTTATGTTAAATTTTAAATTTTTTACAGGTGTAAAAGCATTTAGTTTTAATACCAATTTACTATTCCGAGTTATCTCGGCCAAATGGGAAAAAGTTAAATATTAGTCTTTGTGTGACAGTTTTCGAAACAAGGGACAACACAAAGTGATACCTGTCATTCTGTACACTAGTATCTGGTCTTTTTTCTTACTGTCTTACATCTGGAATCTCTTTTACGGAAGTACAGAGTACACTATCTAGTGGATTTGATTTTTTTTTTTCAGTAGCAGGAATAACATCTGGAAAATGCACTGAGGTTGACCTGAGTGGTGAAGGACTAATGCTGGGTCTTCCTGATGTGATAAAAAAACTCGTCGCGATGATTTTCTGAAATTATTTTTTCAATCAGTTCACCCCCTGACCGGAACATCTGCTCATGCACATCAAGGCCCATGGACACGTATACTGAGTTGTGCACAATAGGTCTTGGCCATTATAAGCTGTCGTGCAACCAAGTTAAGGTCTCATAGTTCAAAAAGGGATTACTTTTAATGCATGAGCCCCTTAAGCCTTATCTGTAACACCCCCCAAACCACCTAAAGCTCTTCTTGAGAATTTATTCCTATTAAATCTATTTTTAGCGGATCTCTAACGCACAGTAGAAACATGTTTGCTAAATTTCAATTATGTAGTTTTAGCCCTCCTTAGAAGAGGATTTCTTCAAATCATGTTCCTAGCAGGTAATTACTCAACAAAAGTAAGATATTTTCCAAAGTTCAAATATGAGGTCTAAAAGTTTTGGGTATTTCGTGATGAGTTAGGGAGTCGTCTTTGTCCTTTATATTTACAGAGAAAATCGCTTAACATGAAACTGAGGGGACTGAAATATTTTTTCGTGTTAAGGCATCCGACTACATTCGGAACTGTTATTTTGCAAAAATGTATAAATGGATAATTTTTGTAATATTTAGTGCCACTTAGATTAGAATACGTATATAAAATTCTTTCGAGAATGTTACTACAGTTAAAAATTATTTAAATGCAATATTTTGGCAAATAATTGACTTAGAATTATCTATTTTCAAAACATCCTCTTTTTAAGGGAAATGCTTGTTTAGGAATAATATTTTGCTTGTATATAGAACAGACCACTGTACAGAGATGTAACAACGATTTTTGAATTATATAACTTAGAAATGGATTTATCCTATCTTTAATACAACATAGTGGAGAAATTTAAGAAAAAACCACCGACAATTATTTCAATTAGATATAACTCTGAAAATAATGAGAATTTTTCAAAAATCCTAGTTCAGGCCCTGTGGAGAAATCTTAGCTTTTTACAAGCAAAATATTATTGATATAGAAGCATTTTTCATAAAAGGAGACAGCATTGAAAATAGGTAATTAAAGTCCATTTTTTGCCAAAATATTAAATTTAAATAACTTATTATCGTAATAATAATCTTAAAACAATTTTATACATGTATTCTAATCCAAGTGACGCTGAATATCATAACCATTATCCATTTATACGATTTTTTTAAATCACGGCTTCGGACGTAGTCGGATACCTTAAGAGAATTTCGTATTCAGGGATATTGCAAAAAAAAATAAACATATGCTTAACAAAATTAAGTTTATTAAAGTAAATGTTATTTAGATAGATGTGTATATAAGTATGTGTATTTAATAAAAATCAGTGAAATGAAGACATTCACACAAGAGCTTAATGAAATTTAACACACAGAACATTTTCAAGTTCTTTGAAAAACAAAACATGTATTGAATTTTTGGAAAATAATCTGATATATTTCTTTATATTGTCTTTTTTAATATCAAAGTGTCAACAAAATTTTCAATGTCATGTATTTTATTATTCTTTCCACCATTGCCGAACTAAACTCACACTGCAAAGTACTCGCCAACAAATTCCAAATTCATTAGATGAGATGTTTTGTGAGGGGCTCGTAGGTGTGGAGGGTGTAAAAATCTTAAATAAACAAAAGTGGCTCGTGTCACAAGATATTCCGAGGTTATTTTCAAGCCAGGTTAAGACCTTTCCATAAAACATATGAAACTCCACCTCTCTTTCAATTCATACCCCTCTTAAATCTTGCCAGTGCAGCTGGTGTTTTCATTACCAGATAGGGAGTATTTTCGTGTTAGGTGATTTACGTTTTGTGTTAAGAGAAAAAAAGTTGTATGAGAATGCATAGCAGTTTGTCGGGACCGTTGTTTCATGATAACCTATATTTCGTCTTAAACGTTTTCGCAGTAAACATATCCCACTGTATGTAAATATAGAAAGAGATAATGTGGAATTGATTCTGGATAAATTATGTTTTTAAAATATTTTTATAATTCGATATGAATATGATAATTTAAAGGTTTTCAGGATAAATGATTTTTTTACAATTGCACTGAAATGCTCTTATAAAAATAATTTTTGAAGTATTAGTTTTATGTACTACGTTTTTAAATTCCCATTAGTATATTTTTCAGTAATTTTTCATGAAAAGCGCCTCGTTTTTACTTTATTAATTTGATTTACAATGGTAAACAATTATATTACTGCAAAAAAAAGAAAAAAAGAATAGGAAAAAGAAATAAAAATTAGCTCAATAAATGTTCGTGGTTTAATTAAACGAAAGTTGAAATAACGCAGCCAAAACAATACGTTCTAAGCAAAAATTTACTTTTAAAGATGCACAAATACGAAAGTCTCCTTGAAAATTAAATTTATCGACTCGCACGATAGCACCGTATACGTACCAGATACATTCATTAATGAAAATTTACAACATAGCAATGCTGTACCTTTAAAATCCTTCTTTTTTCCCCCTTAAACTTGTAAAACTGCAGGGATAAATTAATTTGACTATTAATTAAAAGAAACGGATACTTCAGCAGTAAACGTGCTTCCGAAAAGCTGGAACAGCAAAACACAAATATTTTCCACTTACGACCGCTCGAGCATGCCGGCGAGAGAACGCACAAATTTAAAAATGCAATAAAACTTTTGCATTTTTATACATTCACATCGAAAATGTTCTCAAAACAAAAGCAGAACTAACTCCCTGCCCGTGGAAATTCTGTCACCTGGTGGAACCCGCTCTTTACCTGTACTCACTCTCCAGAAACGGATATTTACTTATTTTTTTCCCCCGGAAAAACGGAAACGGGAGCATAATTGCGAACAAAGCGCGCCTTCCATTTTTCACTGCTCTGGAAATTCCCAAGTTTTAAAACCGTGCAAAAATCCGGAAAAAGAAAATGAAAGAAATTACCCTGAATCCTTCGAGAAAAATGAAAGAAATGCCAGTGTGAGCAACTTTGCGATAATAGGTACTTGGAGAGGAAAAATACACAGTCGTCTCCACGGAATGAAATTTTGTAAAAGAGGAAATTATAGCGTTTTGATTAATGGCTTTGATGTGGCACGAAGTATGAAAAGAAAGGGGTTGTTGAGGTATAAGTGATATTGAAAGACGAGGTAACGACGCGTTTTGGTACACTTAAATACTTGTCGGTGAATAAGAAGATTCTTTTATATATCCCTGGGTAATATTTATAAAACAGCGATAATTCACAGGACAATTCAGTTTCAACTTTCAGATAAAGTTGCGTAGAATATTTTACTATACAACAGTTGATTCTTGAATATATTTTCTTCGACATATATACACCCAAACCTTTTTTTTTAAATGATTTTGAAATAACACCGTACACGAGTATTTACGAATTTTCACGTTTTATACATATATACACTCCCCCCCCCCCTCGATATACACCTCGATATACTTCTAGATAATCTTACTTAAATTATTATTGTTGTGTATTGTGTTTAAACTAAGATCTTAATAAACTGGTTTTAGAATAAATGATATGAGTGGTTCTTCGTTCTTTTCCACAGAAACAGGTCGCGTAGATAATGCAGAACTGAGTTCCCCACGGGTGGGGGCTTCACAACGAATTAAAATATATATATATATATAAATATTTTTTTTTACACAACTTTTTGGTTTTAGCACGAATACCTCAAAATTTTGGGGATCCCTGCCCTTTGGATGAGGAATATTTAATGGAATTCAAGACAGTTTGTGATAATAAAGAAGTCGATTGTGAAGTTCAGGTATTAATAATTGATTTAATTCGCGATGGCTTGAAATTTACTATAAGTACGGAAAAAAAAACTTACGCATAATCCTAACATGAACGTGCTGTAAAATTTCAACGTAATCATAAGTTTTGTGTAGCAGGATACCAAGAATTATATAAGCAACTTGGGAAACCAAAAGGAAAAAAATAAGCTACTAATAACAGATTTTGTTAAAAAAAACATGACGTTGTTAATAACGAAATAAGTTCTTTATTTGAATAAAAACAGAATGTATATATAGTGCTACACATATCTAACACATCTATTGATGATTGCATTTTTAATCCAGTTCGTAATAAACGTGCACGCTTGCTATCATATAGAGATGAATAGTTTTTGGTTAATAGTTTTATTACTAATTTCAATTTGAATTTTTATATGTTGCAAGCACTTATAGAGTAAATTTTAACTGTTAAACAATTTAAATTATTTTTGTAAAAAAAATGAATTGCTCTAGTTTTATACACATGTAAAATGAATTTTATTATTACTTTTTTGCACGGTTTTTACGGAAAGTATTTAGAATTTTTTCATCTTGCACTAGTTTTTAAAGTTGTGGAATATATCCCCAAATTTTCCATAAATCTAACATATTATTCACACAATTTTTTCTGCACAGTTTTTAAAGGAACATACCTACCGTGTTAAAAAAAAATGTTGGGTGCATATAAATGCCGACTGATGGTATGCTGGGTGGTTTAGTTGGTTAGGCGCTGGCCTAGTACGTCACATTTGTGGGTACGCCTTTGCGCCCCAGTTCGGTTGAAGTTTATGATGTAAAAAACTGACAACGTTCATTTCGTAAGACTATGTGCATGTTAAATATCTTTAGAGTGCCTATTGGTCCTGGGCGCTTTCAGAAAAATTAAATTCCTAGTACAGTTTTGCACCGTCAGAGATCAGGTGCTTCCCTCTGAGGAAGCAACTGGGTGTCAAAATCACTTGCGGCGATCGGTGTATTACTAATATTGTGCTTCACTAAAAAAGTGATAACAGCGCTCGGGGAATGTACTAACCCAATCTGCATCCACATTTGAATATATATATATATGCGTGAGTGTGAGTGTGTGTGTGTGATATGTAATATAATTAGCTTTTAAAAAATTTCCTTTGAAGGGTTTTCTTTAATTTATGATAGCCTTGAACAATGTAACTCATTGTGTAAGAACAATTATTTTACTTTACTCGCCTAAAGGGCGATACTGTTTTAATAACAACTTTATCTTCTAAAAAAAAATGTCATGTTGTCGCATTTCAAACTGAGATCGTGCAGCATTGTACCGACCACCGATTCTGACAAATCACTGGATTAGATACCAAAAATCATGCGATTATGGAATATTCCAGCCGTTTCCGGAAGGAAAGAGGCTAAAAGACGAAATCTCTGAAATGCAAAAAAAGAACGCCTTTGTCGCAAGACCTAGTTAATGTTACTGATTTTCGCTGTTCTGCTTAATGTGCGTTGTTCAATAAAATGTGGAACCAAAGAAAAAACTTTAATCAGTTAACTCTTAACTGCGGCCAACGTATATATATGTCCCCTTGTGCGGATACATCTGTCCTTCCAAAGTTCGATTTTTTGCATTGTGCTGCATTTAAAACTAGTCCAACGACTTTGGAATACAATAAAATGACACTGACAGTCTTTGTAAATAAATTATTTATTTCAGAGAAAAATTTGCTTATCTATACCTTCTCCACCCTCCCTCAACACACTGCATACGAACGCCTATGTGAAACACAGTGGCATAGGGGGGAACGAATCGCGTAAAACTTTAGGCAGTTAGGGGTTAATCGACTGAGTAACCAGACAAAGATATTTCAGTAACATGTTTTATTCCAGTAAAATTACTATGTAGTGTTTTCACTGGAATCAAACGGGCTGCGAGGACATCTTTATCTGGTTCCAGCCGAATAATTGAATAAATACCTTTTGATTTAGTTCGACATTTTACTAACTAACACAGACATTTTTTTTCAAACACACACGATATGGAAAATATTAAACATTTGTTATCATTTTGCATACAAAATAAAATCACTGAAAGGACAAATGATTAAAGCATGCTTATTATTGATAATTACTAAATGAAACTTGAATTAACAATGAATTTAAAGGACATTCAACAATTATTATTATGACTAAAATCAATTCACACTTGAATACTTGAATTTAAATATGAATATCAATATTTTCTGAGAGCTGATAAGTTATGGGCGAGTGGATTTGCTGACATGGCAAATAAATTAAGCGAATTCTTAATTTTATCAAACAATGAAGACTATAAAATATAAAGGCACCGATGACGCGCTACCGCCGTAAAAATACGTGAAATATGAGAAACGGACTAAAAATCGTTTTTCATCTCTCCTGAATTATGTTGATTACCTATTAAACTTCAAAATTATATTGAAAAAAAAATCCTATAGAATATTAGTACACATTAGACTATCAGTTTCGGTTTTGATTTCATTTTTTTAGGGTCTCCAGAATGAATTAATCGATTTCACATAGAAGTCTATGATGAATCGATGATCAGTTAACGAACAATTCGGATAGCGAACATAGTCTTGGAACGAATTATGTTCGTTAACCGATCACCCACTGTATTGTTATTTCAAACAATTATAAACTCTGGTAAAATCTTATTCTACCCCACAGTTTTGAAAAGTAAAACAAATTGTCAGTGACATAACGTACGCCCCTGCAACCCACGCATCGTGTGGGATCCATGATTCTAGGGTCCCAAAGCCTGACTGACGCCAAATAAATGTTTAACGAAGTTATACAACATTGCAGATAAAACCTGACTTTGTAGAGAGACCCTAATATTCTCCGTTACGCCACTGCAAATTGTGTGAAATGGAAGCACAACAGCCAATTTTTCTGTCCAATGTGACAAAAGTAATTCACCAAAGTTGACGATAGATAAAAGCGTGGGCTAAAAGAGGATACTACTGTAAATGCCTACATTTAATTATTTATTATTAACAAAATGTTTACTCTAAGATTATTCGCAAAAATTTATAAGTTTGACAGCACACATTTTAAAAGGCATTATTAAAAATTACGGAGATTTATTTATTTTCCAAGTAAACCATGTTTATCTCTCTCTCTCTTCAGCTTTAAAGACGCTTAAACCATCTTCTCAGAGTGACGACCTGCACTTTCTTCAACGCATTACTCAACAATCGATGGCAAAGCGCAGCAAAACATGTTATTTCTTTTGGCAATCATAAATAATTCAAAATAGTTCTTGCTAAAAAGAATAGTTTGCAGTAAATTCGTTACTTATTCAAAATGCTGATATTTTCAGCCCATAACCAAAGACCGTTAATCACGACTAAAGTAGGTTTATGTTTTCAGCCTCGAGTAAAGTACGATTAAACAAGAAGTAAGAGCAGATGTTTTCGAGAAAAAGATTTGTTAATTACTTTTAGAAGGAAATCTATAATTACTTAAACAGCTCTTTGCTTATCCCCTTTTGCGAATTTGTATACTAAGCTTTTTTTTTTAAAAAAAA
>BMAV01007646.1:268393-318141 GCA_019973955.1 Trichonephila inaurata madagascariensis
GACTATAAAATATAAAGGCACCGATGAGACGCGCTACCGCCGTAAAAATACGTGAAATATGAGAAACGGACTAAAAACCGTTTTTCATCTCTCCTGAATTATGTTGATTACCTATTAAACTTCAAAATTATATTGAAAAAAACCCTATAGAATATTAGTACACATTAGACTATCAGTTTCGGTTTTGATTTCATTTTTTTAGGGTCTCCAGAATGAATTAATCGATTTCACATAGAAGTCTATGATGAATCGATGATCAGTTAACGAACAATTCGGATAGCGAACATAGTCTTGGAACGAATTATGTTCGTTAACCGATCACCCACTGTATTGTTATTTCAAACAATTATAAACTCTGGTAAAATCTTATTCTACCCCACAGTTTTGAAAAGTGAAACAAATTGTCAGTGCCATAACGTACGCCCCTGCAACCTACGCATCGTGTGGGATCCATGATTCTAGGGTCCCAAAGCCTGACTGACGCCAAATAAATGTTTAACGAGGTTATACAATATTGCAGATAAAACCTGACTTTGTAGAGAGACCCTAATATTCTCCGTTACGCCACTGCAAATTGTGTGAAATGGAAGCACAACAGCCAATTTTTCTGTCCAATGTGACAAAAGTAATTCACCAAAGTTGACGATAGATAAAAGCGTGGGCTAAAAGAGGATACTACTGTAAATGCCTACATTTAATTATTTATTATTAACAAAATGTTTACTCTAAGATTATTCGCAAAAATTTATAAGTTTGACAGCACACATTTTAAAAGGCATTATTAAAAATTACGGAGATTTATTTATTTTCCAAGTAAACCATGTTTATCTCTCTCTCTTCAGCTTTAAAGACGCTTAAACCATCTTCTCACAGAGTGACGACCTGCACTTTCTTCAACGCATTACTCAACAATCGATGGCAAAGCGCAGCAAAACATGTTATTTCTTTTGGCAATTATAAATAATTCAAAATAGTTCTTGCTAAAAAGAATAGTTTGCAGTAAATTCGTTACTTATTCAAAATGCTGATATTTTCAGCCCATAACCAAAGACCGTTAATCACGACTAAAGTAGGTTTATGTTTTCAGCCTCGAGTAAAGTACGATTAAACAAGAAGTAAGAGCAGATGTTTTCGAGAAAAAGATTTGTTAATTACTTTTAGAAGGAAATCTATAATTACTTAAACAGTTCTTTGCTTATCCTCTTTTGCGAATTTGTATACTAAGCTTTTTTTTTTTTTTAAAAAAAAGGAGTTTAGAATTTGTTATAATTTTGTGTAGGTTGTTTCTTTCAATGAGAGCCGTTTTATCACGCAATAGAATTTTATGCTTGCATTAAATTTTACTAAAGCATTTGAAATTTAATTTAGAAGCTTCAGCAGTTTTAATCGAACATTCTTTGCAAAGATGTAACTCTGATCCAACTAAATCATTTTAAACTCAAAGTATTAATATATTTGCAATGCAAGTATTTAATGTCGTAAGTATTTTAAGGTATACGACTACGTTCGGAACCGCGCGATTTTGCAAAAGCGTATAAGTGGATAATATTTATGATATTTAGTGTCACTTAGATTAGAAAATGTATATAAAATTGTTTTAAGAATATTATTAAAATAAAAAAAAAATTACTTAAGTAAAATATTTTGACAAAAAATGAAAATAGAATGATCCATTTTCAAAATAGTCTCCTTTTGTGAAAAGTGCTTCTATTATAGTAATATTTTGCCTGTATATAGTTCAGACCTCTACACAGAGGCTCAAATAGAATTTTTGAAATATATAACTTAAAAGTGGGTTTATCCATATTTTACGACAACAAAGGGGAGACAGATATTTTAAGAAAAAAAAATGCCGATAATTATTTCAATTATTGGTAACTCTGAAAATAATGTGAATTTTTCAAAATCATAGTTGAGCCTCTGTACAGAGGTCTGAGCTATAGACAGGCAAAATATTATTATACTAGAAGCATTTTTTACAAAAGGAGAACATTTTGAATAAAGGTTATTCTAAGTTAATGTTTTGCCGAAATATTGTATTTAAATAATTTTTTTTGTCAAAATGTTCTTAAAACAATTTTATACATGTATTCTAATCTAAGTGTCACTAAATATCACGAAAATTATCCATTTATGCGCCTTTTGAAAAACACGGTTCCGAACGTAGTCGGATACCTTAAATGAATTTTTTTCTGCTTCTTTCTTTTGGATAGTGTAGAAATGTTTATGAACACATGACTGGAATATCTGCTCATGCTCCGCAGTGCCCAAGGTCATGAAAACTGAGATGGGCACAGTAGGCCATGACCCACATGAGCTGTTGGGCCACTGAGGTTAGTTTTAGTTTTAGAAATGTTTATACATATGCACAAATAAAATTTCCTTGTTTAAATTTGGGAATCGTTTGATCCTATTTTAGTGCATTCCTTTGCTTATCGCCAACTTGGCGAGTTACTGTCTTCATATTATAAAGAAATCCAAACACATCTTTTTTTGGCACCGTTATTTTATTAGTCACCAATGGCGTGAACTACCCTAGAATTTCACCGCTGCAAATGTAATAATTTGTGAAATAGTTATTTACTTCTTATTTGTTAAATATTAATCAATATTTTTCATTTTTAAAGTTAAATATTAAGATTGAAATGAAAACTTTGGCAATTTACAAATATATAAACCTATTTGGTATTTACGCCTTGTAACGTCGACCAATTTCTTCAAATCAAAAGACGTAGCGAAATGCCGCAATAAACATTCAATGTTTGAAACCGTTTTCAAGCCTTTAGTAACACAATAATAATAGCAACGATTGTAGCATTTGGAGACATTTTTGAATTGGCAATCTCTTTTGGTTTGGCGAAATTGATCGACAGTGTAATACATTCGTGTCAAATACTTTAAAGTACTAATTTATAAAATACTTTTAAAAAATTATTTATAAAATTCTTGAAGTCTTGAATTAATACAAAACATTAATTATGTGTTTCTCAACTTCTCTGCATTGTTTATATTTGTAATTAATTTTCGGTACAGATGATTCTCTTCATAGACATTTCCTACGTTGATATACGATTCATTTTAAGATATTGCATATATTTTACTTTCAAAACTGTGTAAACAAACTCTTAGATATTTAAGAGAAGCTAAAGTTAAAGTCATGAATATTAATTTTTATGATCAAATTTTGTGTTCACTATTCGTTATATGCGTGTGTGTGTCTTTATAATAAGAAATTAAGATCATAAATCTTCCTTAGATTACTCTGATATATAAAATAAACTGCTGTAGTTTTTCCAATGAAATTGCTGTTTTCAATTTAAATTCCTGCTATATATTTTATAATCAATATTATCGAATATTATTTTACGCATATTCAAAACAGAATAATCATTGATTTCTTGTCATTATTAAATTGGTGTATATTGGAAAACATCCTATGGCTTGGGAAACAGTTCTCAATACTACTTTTTGAATCAAATTGACTTGGAAATTTTCGTGAAGAGAAATTTTTATCATTTATTAGTAAAAAGTCATGCGTCACAAAATTTTAAAATAGAAGTTTACTGTTCACTATAGATTGATTAAAGGTAAATTTAAAGAAAAAAAAATGTTCTTTTTTTCAAAACATTAATCTCACTTTCTTCAAGATAGATTTATTAAAATAAAAAAAAAGAAAGAGAAAAAAATGAGGATTTTATTTCCAAAGTTCAGAAAAAATTTATACAAATAAAATGAGATTTTACTAATATTAGCTTGTGTTTGCCTTTTTTATTTGCGTATGTGCATTTAAAAGAAATGAAAATCTTTTGATTATAACTATTACTTTAATTCGAAACTAATAATACTTTTTTATAACTATGCTGTTATAAGATATTACGTTTCTATATTACTAAGCTTGCAGATCATTCACACATTGCTTGCGAAAAAGTGAGCCCCAAGTTAGTGATAACCTCACTTATCTACTTTAGAGCACTCACCGAATGCAAACGTATCCGAAAAAGTGAAAAAATTACTCTTTTTAATAGTTACGTACTATTGCAACCATATTGATGACATTGGTGTATTATTGCTACCATATTGGCGACATTGAACTAAATCACAGGAATTATAAAAGCGGAGTATGCTGACGGAAATATGGGGCATGTAGGCTAAAAATACTAGGTTAAAATTCATAAGTAATTATAAATAAATAATAATGAATAAACGAAAGAATACCTAATTTGTATTGTTTAGTTTTATTATTTTTATTTTACTAGTATCTTTAATTTTATATTATATTATTTTATTATTATATATATAGTAATATATTTATAATATAACAATATTTTTATTACATTTTATGACTATTTTATTTAAGAATTTCGTACATTTTAGTATTTGATCTTTCCATATCAACGAATTAGGCTTAGAATGGTGGCAATTGGAGAAATATGAAACAAGGCACGTGGTTACCAATTCAACGCTTACGACTCATTTGAAATCGGGGTTGCCATTTTGGCGAGCTCTATTAAAAATTGGCAGGGTTACGATAGTGCACAAGTACCAAATTTTCTAAAATCATTGCAAAAAATTCCTCAAAATAAATTGTATTTCTAGTACTCTTTTGAAACACTGCAATGATGGATGTTGTAATGGATACATTAAGGATTGAAACGATACAAGTAAAAAAAAAAAATATGACTCACCAGATATTCCTTCATATGTCCACCATTCTTCCCAGCTTCCATCTGTCCCTGAAAAACAAATACGTTAATTACTTTAAATGTTGACAGCCGTTTAAAAATATACATCATGTTTTATACAAGTAACATAATTTTTTTTGAAAAAAATTATTCGATATAATTGCTAGTTGTAGGATTGCATTTTAATTCTAATGAAAAAAAATCAATGTCTGCCACACTGATTATAAAGGTATTCATTTCGCAATGAAATTCATACAGAAATAGCCTATTGACTAAAAAAAATTAAGTAACATAACTTTCAAAAAACGAAACATTTTATAAAAGTTATATTTGCTACACTCAAAAAATGGAAAATATGGTTTTGTAGTAAAAACAGACACTTTTCTTTATTAAAGCAACTTTATGAACTTTTTTATAGAATTTTATTGAAATTTCGATTGTAACTAAATTGACATAAGTAACATAACGTTATGTAACATAAAACAAATATGAAATATGATTAATTTCATGATTTGTTTTCTGCAACCACTTTGAATCTAAATGTTTTAGTGCTTATCTCGAATGCATGAAGTTCAAGCCCGATGTCCACAATAAAAAAGAAAAATATAAATTATTTTAAAGTTAGAGAGTATAATAGTAATAAAATCTTTAAGAAAAATAGCAAATATTATTTTTTTTTTATCAATAACATTTTATTAAATGTTTTTTAAGGTATAACCATAAAGGAAAACTTATAAACACGATAAGTTTTTACTCTGAGTAAAGGGGTATCCCCTTTACTCTGATGGTCAATCTCTCTTTTACTCTCTTTTCAGTGGCAAAAAGGCTCAAACTTGTGACTCGACAACACTGGTCAAAGTTTTGTGATCATGACAACTACGCTACTGATACCACGAACACGGTTGGTATTTCCCCTTCTGAATGTAAAAAAATTACATTTCAAAATATCACTAGTTTTTGCAAATCTGTGACAAAAATCATTACATATTAGAGTGCTTTTTTATTACTTTTCATCTGGGGAACAAGTAGTTGAATTTATGTTATTAATAAATGTGGTTGATACTAATTCATACCAAATATGTACCGATAATGCAACAAAGCACAGGCGTTGCCTCTGCCACGCAAAGATCTCTGATTGGCCATTTGTCCACCATTCGCTACTTACGTACTTTCTGTAAACAAACCTTAGTCAAGAGTATGTAGAATCTTAAAAGATTCAGGCATTTCTTTAACACCAATCACAAAATTCGAACGCAGAAAACTCCGATCCATTGTAACTAGGTTGTTTAAGTAGAGTGGACTATGAAAGTGGTGAAATTCAAATGTAGTTAAAAGTTCGGATCCAGATTTTACCAGAAAAGTGTCTCTCGCGCGAAATAGATAAAGAGTTACAACTAAATTGAGCTTTATATTATGTGATTCTCAATGTGTTGTCATGAAGGATCTTAAGCTCATTGATAGTTTATTAACAGCACGAGATTTATGAGTGACAGATCTCATAATTGGTTAATTAAAAGTTGTGCTAATATGCTTCTATGCCACGCCAATCGAAGGATTATAAATGTGCATTCAGCTTGCTAATTGATGTATTTGCATTAATGAGACTTTGACCTGTCGCCAATTTGATAAGAGGCTTTTACTTTTAGAGCCTAGTTACTGCGGCTTCCGGAAATATTGTAAGAGGTGTTGCCATCTCGAATACAGTCGACATTCACAGAGTGGGATTCGAAGTGAGCTCTGCTGTAAAACTTTGATTGCGAAACTGGTTCGACATCCATTATTTTATGAATTAAACTGCTCAAGCTCCTTAAAATATTCTTTTTTTTAATGAAAATGGCACTATCACATGTGTAGTTTACGTTTTTCACCTAGAATTGTAAAAAAATGGAGACTGTGTTGTGAAACTTTGACTGCGTGTAAGAATATTGCAAACTTTAAACTATTATGTAGACCTCCCCCCATTAAGTATTATACTTCATTTCAGCGAAGATGTAACCCTATACATAGTCTTCCTCCTCCGGCCATGATTTAAAAATATAAGGCCACTTTTATGAAACTTTATTCCGAAACTATTTGAAATGAACTTGAAACCTGGAACCGTTGTGACTTGAATGTAATTATGTCTGGTAAGTACATTGCAAAATTATATCAGGATTTTAGGTAGTGTTATATATATATATTCCGTCGACCCATTTCGCCAAATCAAAATAATGATAATAATAATAAACATCGCCAACTTAGAAAGTGTAGCCAAATGCTGCCATCTTAACTATTGTGTACGAGTACTAGACTAGAACTAGTACAATGGACTAGAACGTTTTGCCACTATTGTGTGTTCATCGCGGTATTTGGCGACTCATTTTGATTTGATGAAATAAGTCGACCGTATAATATGTCAGTACTGAATTTAATTAATACCTCACTTTTCGAAGTATATATTTCAATACTCTTATTTTCTTGTAGTATGTTATGGTACTGTGTGTGTCGTATTCGAATGGTTTTAATATCTAATTACATAAAATATGTAGAAGTATGCATAATGAAAGAAAAAAAAATTGAATATATTAAAAATACCATTTTTAAAAAAAAAAAATTACTGTAAAGTAATTACACAGTGGCTGAAACAATTGTGACTACACATTATACTTATGGGAAAATTAAAATTTGCAATTTAAATAACACATTACCGATAAATGAAAACATATTTACATTTTTATACAAAACATATGGTTTAATTTTAAGTTAAAATAAAGAACAATCAACAAAGAATTTCTAAACAGAAAATTTTCAGAAACATTTTAAATAAACATATGCAAATGTTTGCCTGAAAAATTGAGAATGCACTTATGGAAAATATGTTTAACTACAAATAAATATTTTCTACTTGAATATAATTTTGTGTACTCTTATCTTAAACCATATAAACGATGATTTTGGTGTGACTAAGTTTGTTGAATGAACTTAAAGCCAAGCTTTTAATTGGAAAAGGACTCCTCTAAGGGAAACCAACATTGATGTAAGGAAACTGGCATTAAGATTATTTTAAAAAAAGGAAAATGTTTTCGTAAAATAGCTGAAATTGTTGGCAGAAGCCATACTTGAGTCAAGAGAATCATTACAAATTTTTAAAATGAGAGATTGGTTGAAAATAAATGTGGAAGAGAAAAATGCAGTCAAAAACATGATGTAGAAACTTCTCAAATCATGTGCATAATCAGTGCTGAAGCTGAGCAAAATGTAAGTAGACTAGCTGGATATAAAAGCCGAGTTGTTACAAAGAAACCTTTCATCAGCCAACAAAATCAGAAAAAAGTGTTTGTAGTTAGCAAAATCTCATCAATTGAAGACCAATAACTTTTGGAAGAAAGTTAGATTTAGTCATGAAAGTAAATTCCACATTTTTGGCAATGACTGCCGTAGCACCGTATCGATAAAGTTCAATACCACACTTGGATCCAAAAAATTTACGTCCTACAGTTAATTTACAGTGGTGGGTCTGTCATGGTTTGGGGTTGTACCGCTTTGTCCGGGTTAGGAAATTTAGTTTTTTATAGATGGCATTAAACCCATATGGTTTACTGGAATATATTTCGGAACAATATAAGGTAAGTAAGAAAAAATTGGGTTTAGAGGGAAATTTCATTTTCTAAAAACCTGCCACGTAACGTCCAAATGTGGTACCTTTTTGAATGAAACTATTTGTTACACGCATCATCTCAGTCGCCGATATCAGTGTCATTAAAATCTGTGGGATACATTAGAAAAGCTGTCTAAAACACTAATTTAGAAACAAAACTCATTTAAAACAAGTGTTACAAAAAAATGCGGGGTGGGGAGGAATATCTTCAGATACAACCAAAAGCTTGGTCAAATCGGTACCACGATGTTTAGAGACCATTATATCAAAGCCAAAAGACATGGAATAACATATTGACACTTTTTTTGTATGCGAGATATTACAAAAATTCCATGAGTGTATTCTTTATTCTTTGAAGTAAAATTCTACATATATTTATTTAAAATGCTTCTGAAACATTTCATTTTAGAAATTCTTCGTTAATTGTTCTTTATTTTTACTTTAAATTCAAAATATATAAACATCTAAAAATATAAACATGTTTTCATTTATCAGCAATGTGTTATTTACATGGAAAGTTGAATTTATCAAATAAAAGTAAGGTGTACTCTTAATTGTTTGAGCCATTGTAAGTACCCAAATTTCTTTTAATTAAATCACTTCTCAGCTTTGTTAAAATTTAATCTGTACTGTCTCTTTAACACGGTTATTCCAGATTAAAGTTAAAAAGTTCAAGAGATTTGATTAAATATTTTTCTCGTTTTGTTTTACGATACACAATGCCTTCGAATAAAGAAAAACATAGCAGTTAAAAAGTCAATCGAAATTGTTACCATTTCAAAACAATTCTATCGAATGGAATTTTTTTTCGGATCAAAGTCTGTCTAAAAAGTTCACAGAAGAAAGTAGCCATTTTTAGGAAAGGATTAAACCCTTTGCCGATACGTTGGCGTGTTCTAAAAAAGGAATCAGCCTTTCAAGCTTTCTTTTAGCTTCCATCTCAAAATTGAAATTGCTCGACAATTCCTTTTATTTTACTTTATTATTTTTCTTTTCTTTCTTTTTTCTTTTTGCTTTTGTTTGTATAAACTGTAGTAAAAACTGAAGAACAAAATAAGAAAAAAAAGTTAAAGTTTACAAGAATGATGAGAATGAAACAGTTCTAGATTAACTGATCAAAAAAGTTCTGGATGCAGTGGTGTAAGTCAACAAATTGGAAAAGCTTTGCGAAAAATAAACAATTTCATGTTTCAAGATTTATTTGATTAGATGGATGGGCCTTCAATCTTTAATAGGTACATTTTCCCTCAAACATTGATTTTAATTACAAAATTGATAATGTTATTTAATGAATTTACAATCAAATTATTTTCATTCATCGTTGGTTAGAAAAAATTGGCTTGAATTTTAATGTTCTTAAATTTTAGCCCTATGCTATTTTCAGTCTGGCAATTTTCAACAATTTCTAGTAGTTGCTTGTAGGATGGTTTGTTGACAGCGCTCGTAAAAGAAATTCGCGTTTTATTTCTGGTATGCAGTTAATATTTGGCGACTAATTTCAGGCATGTAGTTAATCTTAACCGATTAATCTTTGGCATGTACTTAATGTTTAGTTGTATATCACTGCAATGGGCTTTATACATAAATACGAATTTAACCTTTTTAATGCCTATTAAAATAACTGTGTTTCTTCATTCAAAACTTTTTGATGATTTATTATTATGGGTTTTATTCAAAAAAGATTTTAATTTTATATTTGCCGCATTAACGAAAGTTACTGTAATTTGAAGTTTGAGCATAGAATACGGTGCTATCCTGGCAAAGTTAACAATTTTTTGACGATCGCAGTTAGCGATCATAAAACTATTGATACATATCAATAGTCGATTGCGGAAATAGCAAAATAATAAATTATAAGCATAATATGTAAAATACAAATTTCAACGTATACAAGAGAAACATTCTAACAATCTAGAAATAAGAACGTGATTTCTAAAGTAATATTTTTTAAGTAGGATCAAATCTAAATTCTTAATAAAATGTTTCAACAAAAACGATGAAAGTCTAAAAAAAACATTGTTTTTTTTTCTTCTCATAACATCTGTTGATTTTAAATAATTAATAACAATCAAGTATAGAGAACACGTGATTCAATCGGAATATATATTTCATTCTTTGCCGGTTACCCACACACACACACACAAATGTGAACAGGTTACCTGAACGAAATCGTTATCGCACTATGAAATCTAAAAAAGGCGTGGAACTAATTTGATATCGGGGGTAATTGCGCCAAGCGCTGCTTGGCTAGAATGGAATCCAATATGGCGGCGTCCGTTTAGGAATCGGGTCGGACAATAATTTGAGTTGCATGATTTCCGACAATTTTAGATTTAACCAAAGAATAAAGTTGATGAAAATCGTGAAAATTGGTAGTGAAATTGTGTATTTACCTATTATGGATGTGTACGAAAGGATGAGATATGTGATGAGTACCAGGATTTTTTTTTTGCAAAAGGAAAGGAATATGAGAACTATGATAATTACGAAAGGTAATTTATTGAAGTTAAATATATAAAAAATGTATTTTTAGGACTGGATGTAATATTAAAAAGGAAGTTATAAAAAAAAAAAGGTGCAATGCTAGTGATTGAAAATGTTACGAAAGGGTTATGAATTCGATTCCTCGACTCCCCCTCCCAAAACGATTCTCCATTCAGCCCAATTAATTTTTCAAACAAGGTCAAGGAATTTAATGAATGGGTCCTCTTTGAGAGTGGTACAAATTTTCCTGAACATGTACCGGGCGATATATCCTTCAAATCTTCTTTTTCGTTTATATTCAGGCAAGGAAGCTTTGAAGTGGCGCCAGGTAACTTCGATAATATTAATATGAGCGGCGGTCTCAGAATAAACGAATTCGAGCGAATGGTTAACTAAGATGGTGATAGTCAATTTCGCTGGTTTGATCCATGATTCAATAAGGCCGAGAAGTGTTTCTGCCGTCCTGTCGTGAACTGCAACCAGTAAGCAGCGTCCCGTCTCGCGCTCTACGCCGCCAAAAACCACTGTCCCTCCACGAAATGACCCTTATTATATTTTCTTTTCTTAATTTTACACTCGTCAATTTCAACCGTTTTATCCCCCCCCCCCAAGCTTCTCTGTGTTAACGACAATATGTTCTATTAACACATCGGACGCATAGCTGCGCCAATCGGCAACAGCCTGCGAATAAATTCCGAGCTCCTTATGAATTTGAGCGAACGAGGAACGTCTGAAGAATTCATAAATCAAAAGTAGAATGGTTGAAATAAGCAATTTGCATCCTGAAAAAAAATAATTGAATCGTATAGATTTCTTACTGCGGCAGCGCGAATTTCGGCAGCTAAAGATTCGACCGTCCAATTTTTTGGATGTATCCGGAAAAAACTTCATGTCGCGGCCACATTTCTCGCATTGGACCTCGTTCGAAATCATTGAAATTTTCGAAAGGAACGAGAAAAGATAATCATTATTTTTTAAAAATAAAGTTGACCAAAAGTGTGAATTCGGTACACTTTTAGGACCAAAGAAATTAAAAGAAGAGCCATGATATTCCTGGGGAAAAATACTGATACTCACCAATAACTATGTAAATGTCCATTTTCTGGAGAAACACAAAAACAGAGTACTGAAATGATAGCATTTTCAAAGAATTCGAATTAAAAACGTCTGAAATGCAAATTTTGACCGCTCAATAAAAATAAGCCAATAAGAATGAAGTATTTAGAATTAAAATCGTTTGAAATTAACAGGATTAGCGCGTGCAAAAAAAAAAAAAAAAAGCAATTAGAGTAAACTACAAGAAACGTCATCTCCATGGCAACCACATCACCAAACGAAAGAAATTTCAAGGCAACCATATTGCAATTTTATCGCCCGTGTTGGCGAACATAAACAACAACTTGACGCTATTACCCCCGATATCAAATTAGCACGTTACGTTTTATATTTTGACCAATTTCAAAAAATAAAAAGACATCTCAAAAGGTTGTCACTGTTGTTATTGCTTAAAGCAAGTGAGTTAAGGGTTCATTATATTGTCTGTATATCACGGCATTTGGTGAATTTGAATTTTAAGAAGTTGGTCGACAATATAAAACGTAAGAACCAAATAAACATTGCCAAATACGTAGGGCATTTTGTTTCATTCTGTAACCAGAAATTTTTCCTAAGATATTTTGAATTTAATATCTATTCCATTCATACGCGCGCACGCGCGCGGGCTTTGACTATGTTAATACTTTTGAAAACTTCTATTTAATTTCTATACAAAGAAAGTATGTTAAATTTTTATGTAAAAGAACTGTTCATTTGTTTTATTTAAATTAAAGGTATATTATCAATGATAAAAAAACATAGTTTATATATTTCACGTCAAACAAAATATTTCGCTTTATATTCAGGAATATTTTTTAACATTAAAGTAATTGATTACTGTATGGAAAAAAAAAAGAAAATTCGGGTTTTTATAATTGTTATTTTACTTCATGTTTTCACTATATAAACGAAAATAACGGATTATTTTAAAATAATAGCTTTAATATAAATTTTTAATAATATTTACAAAATTAAGTTATCTTGTTCTAAATTGGTTATTTTAAATTACCCTCCCCTGTTTTTGTGTTCATTATATATATATATATGTCATTTTTTTTATATTTTTATTTATTGGTTAATTTTAAAAAATGACTTTTTATTATATTTATTTTACTTGCTTTCGTTCAGTAATTGAAGCGGAATAGATAGTTATGCTGGATAATTGATTTCAATGGTTTTTAATTTCATTTCCTTTTCTTTGCTAATTATTTGGATCGATGGATCTAAATAATCTTACATATGCAAAACAAAGTATATATTTAAAATAAACACAAAGCGCTTTTATTAATTTATACTTTAAAATACTTAAATGGTGTTATGAATTTATATTGCTTATTCAACCCATTTCAATGAATTCATCATTGGACAATTGTAAAGCTTTACTGTCACTTGAAAAATGTCAATACTAGATATAAGAGACAGCAGTGGGGTTACCTACTCCACACCTTTATCCTCAACGACAAATTTAACTTAATAATATTTGGTTAGACGGGCACAAAACTCGCCAAGTGAGCGCTTATGAGAGCGATGTAGTGGTATCTACATGAACCAGTAACAGCCTCCGGACAGGGCAGTGGCGCACACAAGGGGGTGGAGTGGGGTCCTGGGGGTCCTGACCCCCCCAAAAAAAGCCCTTGATTTTTTTCCGATTGATTATAATTCTAAGTATATAGTACGTAAAATTTAATTAAGTATTTGTTATTAATGATTAATTTTATTAATTAATGCTAATTATTTATTCAATAAGTTTTTTTAGTGTTTTGTTCCCGAAAATCGACAAAATCAAAAGATGGATGATACAAGAATGGTGAACTTTCGACCCCTGACCCCCCTCCCCCTTGAAAAATTCCTGTATGCGCTACTGGACAGGGATGATCACTTTTGTTTAGTGGTCATGTTACTCGGCTTCGAATCCGTAGATAGCGGGTTCTATCCTTCGGATATCCAATATCAGAGTCCTCATGTTTCTTCAATGAGTGAGTGTTTATTAAATGACATTAATAAATATTCACTGAAGAAACAAACTTCGTTATTTTGAGCCTCGATCAAGAGAACACGACAGTACCTGAGCTGGCTTCCCAAACTCTGAATTTCTACATCATGTGGACGGAGGGACGATGAGCCTCGATATATTTCACGTGAATCAGCTAATCTACATGACGGACCTTCAATGGCAATTTGACTCGAACCCGTGATTTGGTAACACCAGCGAAGTGTTTGTTACTATAACCAAGTCTTTGTTACTATAGGTGACTGTGGCCGTGTAACTTCAGTGGGACATTAATAAAATATCAAATAAATTTTCCGATGAAGGAAATTGACACCCAGTCACAATTATCTTGAATCAATTAACCATATAATTTGGAATGATATATCTGTAGTAGAAAATTTAATCTAGAACCAGAGCTCTATTTACATATCAGTAACCTTGAATAGCGGATGTGGACATGGTAGCATAGGGCCCAATGTAACGGACTCGTGTCTGGTGTGTCATGAGTACGAGACGGGTTTCAACTCAGTTGCCGTCCTTGTCACTTGACCAGGGTTCAAAATAAAGAGGTCCTTCACCAAAAGCCCTCGAATAGCTGAATAGTGTGACGTTAATATTATGAAATGGCGCAAATCCGGAGGACAGAACCTGCGGTATATGGATCTGAAGCCGGGTGACATGATCACTAGACAAAGTGATCCTCTCTGTTCGGAGGCTGTTACTGGTTTGTGAAGATACCAACCACTACATTACTCCTCCACCGATGAGTCTGGGGATAGGCGCGAACGAACTATATATATATATATATGGAGAGAGTGTGAGTTGTTGATGTTGCTTCAAGTGTGTATGACGACTTTGTTTGCAGCGTTAAGTGTGTCTGACAGCTTTGGTTGATGCATCAAGTCGATGTGACGACATTTGATTGCTCTTAAGATGGGTAGATGGCACCACGAGCTAAATGTGGGTTACGGTTTCTTTTTAGTTCATTAACAAGATCACAAATGCTGTGGCATGTATTCGAAGGACAGAACTTGCGAGCTATGGATTCGAAGCCAAGTAATATGACCACTAGACAAAAATGATTACTTTTGTCCAAAGGATGTTACTGGCTTATGAAGATACTGGCCACTACAATTTTTTCACTGAACAGGGTATAGCATAAATATTCGACTACGATCTAAAACAAGCGGAGAAATTCAGTATCTTTGAATTTAATTGAAAAAACTAACGTTCTCTTTAGCGAAAACGAAAATAAAATTTTAATAAATACAATTATATTCAACTTTTACAAGCACTTTTAAAAAATTTTTTTATCAAAACTACATCCAATCTCTAACCCATTGTAATCTGAATTTAATATTTAATCTAATATTTTTTTTTTCTTTCTCAGTTTATATATTTGAAAAGAAAGGAAAAGTTATTTCGACTTTTACACAGAATTCCGTCAGACGTATTTTATAAGCCACTCTTGCACGGAGTCCGTTTGTTTATATAAGAACTTTAAACCAAATTGTGGTAATAAAACGTCTCGAAGCTTCAAAATGAAACAATCGAAAGGTAAATAAGAAAAGTGGAATACTACAAAATTGCAATTCTTTTCCTTAGAAGGTCAAATGGTATCTATTTTTCTTCTATTTGCTACTTCTGCTCAGCAATTTAAATGGGGAACAAAACCACAATTTATCAAAATTCGTTTTTGTTTCACACCGGAATCAAATCATAAATAAATATTTATTTTAAATTTCTTCTCTCAAATAATTCGACGAATTTCATTCGATTCTATCAAGTCGTTCTCTCAGATTTTATTTCAATTCAGTATTTAAAAAAGCTACTTTTTATTTTATGTCGAATATCGAATGATTTGAATTTTTTGTTTTATTATTTCACATTCTACATAATCTAGTTTAAAATCAGTAAGTGGATGTCAATTTCGAATATTCATTTTTATATCGCATTTAAATCGAGATCTCGATTATTTTAAGTTTATGAAATTTCTTTTTTAAAAGTTAAATAACGATAAAGCTTAAGTACAATTATAATTTGAAATGGTATTTTTCACGTTACGTTGATTTTGGTTTTGAGTACATAATTCCTGCTGCATAAATATAGTAATAACTGGAATGTTACTGTCTAAGATATCGCCTCCAATATGTTCAGTAACAAATTAATTAATATGCATGTTACAGTGCATTATAAAGTTGGTTATTTTTCATTTTTATTTAACAATACCAACTGTATTTTTTTTCAATTCCTACTCTTAGCTCACACTCTATATTTTTTTATTTATCTTGGTGGAATTTTCAACTGTTAATGAAAAATAATTTCGCTCAATTGAGCTGAAATTTTATATGCGTGATTATTTTGGATCAAAATATACAAATTTAATTATTATTAATAATAATTAATTAAAACTAATTATTCAAAGAATTACAAATACAGCCACGCTGGCATCATTTTAGGTGACTAGTGTCAAAACTTGAATGTTTTTTTTTCTCGCATTTTAAAGCGCTCATTTGAGTTGAAATTATCTATACACTATTGTTTTTGGGTAAAATTACGACAGTTTAATTATAATTAATTAAAACTATTTGACTGAAACTAATTATTTAAAGAATTAGAGATACAGCCACGTTTTTTCATTTTTAGCGATTTGGGTCAAATTTTTAAAGGATTTTTTTTCCTCACGTTCATTCAGTTGAACCGAAATTTTATACACACGATTGTTTTGAATGACAAAACCATACTGAAAAGATAATAAATAAAAATTAATTACCACTTAATGTTGTAATTCTGTCATATGTACATACATATTTATACGAGGGCTGTTTTTTAAGTAAGGTCCGTTTCATATTAAAAAAAAATAACGACAAAACTTTGTTTCAAAAAAACATTTATTTTAGGATTGTACATACTTTTGCCTATTTTTCTCTACACTAGTTTATTGATGAACTAGTCATACCTTAGAAAATTAAGATTTGAAATCCCTCTTCAAAGAAGTCTGCCACCTGGTTGGACAGCCAAGAGTTCACGACCGCTTTCACTTCATTGTTGTCACTGAAATACTTCCCTCCAAGACTATGTTTGAGGTATTTGAGGTATCGGAAAAAGTGGAAATCGCGCTCAGAGCAAGGTTGGCGCTGTATGGTGCACTGTCCAAAACCTCCCAGCCAAAAGATTCGATTAAAATAAAAGCTTGATATTTTGTAAAAGGTACTTAAATAGTTATTTTGATCCCTATGATGAAAAAACTGCAATAAAAAAAAATTATTTTTAATTCATAGAAGCTAGGGGGGGGGGGAGTTGAAACTTGTGATACATCAGGATTTTGAAGCTACAATCATATTTTTTTTAAGCATTAAGCAAGATTGAAGTAATTAATTTAGAGCGATATTCTATGAATCAAGCTATAAAATCTATCAGTTTTTTAAAGAGATCTCTGGACCTTTAGCACTCGGAAAAAACATCCTTCTTCAAACCAATATAACTTAGCAATAAAACAAAAAAATAGTTTTAAATGTTTACCACGTAATAATCATATGCATTTACATTATTTATCTATTGTTCAAAAAATTTGAGACAAAATTTAAAAAGTTATAAATAAATAAAAATTGGTCATTTTTTTAAAAATATGCAAAAAATCAGTATTGTACGCGCAGGTTTTTGAAAAACAAAATTGATCAAATTTTACAAAATTAATTTTACTTGGTACAAAAATGTTTACTTCTGAAGTTATACTAACTTTTAAGAAATTTAGAGAAAAAAATATTTTTAAATACGATTATAGCGAAAATTTTAAAATTTTAAGAAAAAAAATTAAAATTAAAATTTGTTTTTTTTTTTTGAAATTTGATGTATAAGTTATGAAGAGCCTTAATTTGAACATGTGTATAAAATTTAAAATTGATATCGTAAATAGTTTCTGAGAGAAATCCTGCTCGCAAGCTAAACTTTTTTGCCTTTCGAAAAATGAAGTTAAGAAAGAGATAGGGTTTTCGTTTAAGTTTCACTACTTATTGAGAAATAACTTTGGAAGTTTTCCCAGTATCAACCCAATTTTCGTACAAAAATGCTCAGAAATATCGAGGCTTTACATATGTTTTTCAAAAAAAACCTGAAAAATTTGCAATTTAAGGTATTTGACTACGTACGGAACCGTGATTTTGCAAAGCGCATAAATGGATAATTTTCATGATATTTAATGTCACTTAGATTAGAATACATGAATAAAATTGTTTTAAGGACATTTTGACAAAAAAAATATTTAAATACAATATTTCGGCAAAAAATTAACTTAGAATAACTTTTTTCAAAATGTTCTCCTTTTGTGAAAAGTGCTTATATTATAATAATGTTTTGCCTGTATATAGCTCAGACCTCTTTCTACAGAGGCTCAACTAGTATTTTTTAAATATATAACTTAGAAGTGCGTTTATCCATATTTTACAACAACAGAGGGGAGCAACCTTCAAGAAAAAAACGCCGATAATTATTTCAATCGGTGGTAACTCTGAAAATAATGTGAATTTTTCAAAAATTCTAGTTGAGCCTCTGTAAAGAGGTCTGAGCTATATACAGGCAAAGCATTAAAATAATAGACGCATTTTTCGCAAAAGGAGAACATTTTGAAAAAAGATTATTCTAAGTTATTTTTTTGCCAAAATATTGTACTTAAATAATTTTTTTCTCAAAATGCCCTTAAAACAATTTTAAACATGTATTCTAATCTAAATGACACTAAATATCATGAAAAATATCCATTTATGCGCTTTTTTAAAATCACGGCTCCGAACGTAGTTGGATACCTTAAGAGTCCTGAGAGATCTTAATATTAGATTGGAAGCAAGAGTCTTTGTGCTATAGATGAAAGAAAATCTAAACTACTAAATAGCTCTGTAAAAATGCATAAAAGTAGATATTTTTAGTGTGTGCTTTACAGAAACGTTAATATAGAATTAAAATAAAAGATAAAATGAATTTTACTTTTTTGATCACTTTTGCTTTGTCCAATGTTTTTGTCTTTGAGGGCCCCCCCCCTTATCCTCATGTTGCGGCCCACTCGAAGTACCTGTCATATGTATGAGGCTCGCAAGGAAAAAAAGGTTAAGTACCTTTTTGTTATAGAGTGGGATAGCTGCTCGTATGTGACCCTCGTCAATAAACAGAGGTTCATAACTATGAGATCCATCGCCATTAGCCCCTGTGTAGCCTCAAAGTTTGATGTTGTTAATAAAAAGTTAATCGATTAATCGTTGCACAATGTTGAGTTGACTGAACCGCAAAGATGTTTGTGTAGCCCATGAAGACCATGTGTCATGTTCAAGAGCGCTTAGCCGGTGTGTCATAAATTTGAGCGTTAGAGCCACTGAAGTTTCGACGCGTAGAATGGCTGATGTACACTAAATCTGTCGTGGCTTTTAAGTCCTCCCCATGTCATCGGAGATGACAGATAAACTTTCATTCTAGTCATTTGACCGTGATTGCAAAGGCCTCCCATTCTCATGATGTAGTTTCGAGAGAAGTGGTGCCAGCTAAAGTGTCCTCCCCATCATTTGACCACGGCTCAAATCAAAAATTCAAAAAAGTGTGATTCTAATCAAAAATCAAATGAAATAAATCAAATGGTGTGTGTTGTCAATAAATAATCAATCTATCAATCGTTAAATGAAAAACTGTATAAACTGCAGAATTGTTCTCTCTAAGTTAACTGGCATACTTATTTTAAACCAATAGCATCGTAACGCAGCAACGACTTGTAGAACTGCTAACAAATTGTGCCGGTAAACATCGCAATCGAATTATTTAAATTGGTAATTTATTTACAAAGTAAATTAGTTTAACTAAAATCCACAGCAATCAACATTACAAGGGAAGCAACACATCAAGAAAGCAGTGAGTGGTAAATCAAAACTGTGTTAAAAATCAAGACAATAGAGGGCAATACCGTCGCGTCATTTGTCTCAGGTGGGGGGGAAGGTTGAGGAAAGAGTGGTGGTTTGACGGGCATCCGCAAATAGTTCATTAAAACGGAACGAACATTAAACAAATCCCCGACCGAAGAATGTCGCGCCGGGTCTTTTTACGTCTTGATTTAATCCCCGGCATTCTCGTTACGGCATGCCGCTCACCACCACCTTCACCACCGTACACAATGTACGGCGACAAATAAAACATTTGAACATCAGCAACAGCCATCCAATCATTAGGACTTTTAACGAACTTTCTAGCGAGGAGGGAGGAGGGAGCAAGAACTATTTTTAACGCGAGTTAAGTTAATTTCACACACGACGCTTTAATTAATTATGATGACACGGACGCCATTGGTTTTGTGTTGATTTTTCTGTTTTTGTTTTTGGACTATTCAGGAGAAAAGGTTGAGGTGTTTTTTTTTTTCTACATCACTTTGTACAAGGGAAGACGACGGAGAATTTTGTTGGGAATTTTCCCGTATTCAAGAAGGGCTTCTGCACGCTGGTGTTCATTAGCGGCTTAGAATTTGATGGTCCTTTATTGCCTTGGGGTTTGTTCTTTGGCATTCTTTTTGGCGGGAGAAGAGGAAATGATATCGACTTAAGTGTAATTTATGTTCAAATTGTTCGTAAGAAGATTCTTGGCTATTACAAATGAGTGGTCTGTCTATTGTGAAAGATAAACCCATTCATTACACCTCCTTAATTTGATTTTCATTTTCATTTAATAGTTAATATTTCTTCAATCTCTTAAAATGAATTAAATGATTCTAATTGGGTTTTTTGGGGGGAGGGGGTTGACAAGAAATCGCAGAGATTAAGATAAAATATTGCCTTTAACCAACTCTTAATACGTCCTGCTTGTGTTTTAATATTATTGACGAGGTAATTAACTGGTTTTACACAGGGCCGCTTTTCCGCTTAAGCCACTAGGCATGTGGCACTAAAGATTTGGGGGCGCAAAAATTTGGAACAAGAAACAAGAAAAACATAAAATTACGAAACTACTATGGAGAAGGAGAAATTAAACAGTTTGAAGATGTGCTATGCACTCAAAAAATATTACCGTGAAAATTGATTACAATGATTTTATAAATGATTTGGCAATTATCAAAGATCAAAGAAAACCCCTTTTGTTGTTCCACAATGACAGTGATTCAACAAAGAATAAGGACTTCTAAAAGTAAAAGATAGTAAAATGATAAGCGTTGAAAAAGATGATAATTAAAAAATTGAAAACAGTTCATACAATGATGTATCCCGTTTCGGAAGGGGCCATGATCGTAGGGAACCCAAAAGTTATGGTTTTGTAACTCTTTGTTATATCTGGCTTGGGATCCAAACCTGACTTTGCAGGGGGACTTTAACGCTCTTCGTTACGCCAATGATGTATACTCTATGCCAGGGGTGGGGAACCTTTATGGATCAACGTGCCATTTTTTCTAAAGAATTGCTTCATGAGGTGCAGATGTACCATCGAAAATCTTTGACTTGTGATTATTGGGAAAATAATAAAACTAAATACTAACAACAAAAAACTCAATTTACTACGAAAAAACATCTTTTGTACTGTGTTGTTATAAATGTTTTAGTTATACGTGTAATTCAAATTAAAGAGTAACATTAGTGTTACATCTGTTGTTGCAGATTGGATGACAAATAACTAATATTAGGATTGCAAGATGTTACTTTTAGTAGAATGCATGCTAATTTGGAGTCATCTGCCAAACGGTTTCTAATTAATTAATTAAATTTGCAATGGCTCACTTTTTTGACAAGATGATTTGTGATTTGTTTCAAAATGCCGTTTTACAAGCGATGTTCTGCATACCTCTATTCCAGAATATAAAACACACAGACGGCTCTTTCACCTTTACTAACAATGCCATATTTCTCGGTCCAACAGATTTGAAATTTTCTGTTATGCTAACTATCTTGCACTTTTTGTTCTTTTGCTGTACTATCCATGTTAAATAACTGTTAAAAATCGTAAATATAACACAGATGTGAACTTTAAAATACAGCTTTATCAATGAAATTGACTATGTTATATGCGTAGACAAACTTTACATCATAAGCACTTGTAGTCTGCTACGTTACTAAGGCAAGACAATAACAAGCGAGTGTGCTCCCCGCGACCGATTACTCGCGTTTGTTCGTAACACTTCAAAGTGAACTTTGAAATTTTGAAATGAAATGCAAATCATTTTGATTACCGGCGTGCCAAAAATATTTTTTGCGTGCCATCAATAGCACGCGTGTCACTGGTTCGCCATCACTTGTCTATGCTGTAATTCCAAGCGTTTTCATTAATTTATTGTACAAATTTACAAAAAGGTGAGCGGTTGGTCCGCCTTTTTGTAAAGTAAACAAGATTGGCCAAAACATGCCACTATCCTTTCTTTACGATTGCCAGTCCGGAACACAGTGGGTCAATAGGTGATGGATAGTGAAAAGACTCCAAAACTGGCAAAAACAAAGAAAGCAAACAGGAGTAAGAGTGTAAGGGAAAATCCCTCCCGGACCAAAACTGGCAAGGCAAGAACTGAAGGAAGGGAGTGCCTGGAAATAGTGTGGGGGACGCGTAAGAATTTGAAGTGCCTAGGGAGTCGGGGATGTTAAAAACGGCCCTTAAATTACAGATGTCTATTTCAAATTTAGTGGTTAAATCAGTATTTTTGTTCATTGTAGTACCCTAATAAAACCATAAACGTATTTCATAAGTTCATAAAAGTAGTGAACTAAATTATATATGTTTATTTAAGTCAAGAACACATCGAGAACAATAATTAAGAATAAACCTTTAACTAATCATATTAGTTTACAGATATATACGTATAAAATTGTTTTAATATACTATATATGGTCTTCCCTCGTGTAACACGGTACTTGTACGACATTATTTCGATATTACACGGTACAAAACATGGATTAATTTTGAATAAAATTAAATGTTTTTTTTGTGTGTGTGTGTGGAAAAAGAACTCTAGGCTCCTTGAAGCAGAACTTGTAGCTTCTCATAGAATAATCCTGAAAGAATTGCAAGATCGAAACAGACAGGTAACTGCAGCTAATGTAATGTTTGGATGATGGAGAAATTAGTAGTGAAAAGTTTTAACCAACTTTGTGAAAAATAAATTGATTCCCTTTAATTTCTGATGGGAATGATGATGATAATTGATTTTGTAATCTTAAAAAGTCGTTTGTATTTCTTTTATACTAACAATAATGATATTTTTGAACATATTTTTGTAGTATTTTTTAATTTTCGCATATCATAGTTTTTGTTTTTATTTAAAAATTTGAAGTTAGATTACTTCTTCATCTGTATGCTTTATTGAAACGCAATTTCAGCTATCATAAAATTTTACACTATAAGACTTGATTCGATATAACACGGTACACATTGGCTTGATTTACATTATTTTCGAAGGTTTGTATAAAATGGTTTCGATATATACACAGTGTATATTGCCGTGATTTATATTATGTACATGCATAATTAATTTAAATGCATAAAATATAGCAAAGTAAATAAGCAAAAAAAATCTCCTATAACACCGTTTCGATATAGCATGGTGCGAATTGACCCTGCTATATTAAGTACGCCTGTGCATATACATATTTAAAAAAGCTATAAATAGACACGAAATTATCACTTTTATTTTGTAATTTCCCATCTTTAACTTGTCTTTAATAACCGAATGATCATGGTCACAAAATTGCGGCCGCTGTTACCTAGTCATGGTCACGAGTTTTGGCGGGGCCGCTGTATCCTAGTGGTCAAGGAAATGGACTCGTGACCGACGTGTCATGAGTTAGAGCCTAATACCGTTGAAGACCCGCCCTGTAGGGGAGCGATGCACATTAAATCTGTTGAAGCTGAAATGTCCTGGTGAGAAAATTAGGAGAGAGGCTTGCCAATTCAGATGGCTTCCTCGTATCTTGACCATGGTTCGCCAATAGCCCTCATATAACTCAAAGCAGTAACAAAAGTTTTACTTTCTCTTATACCACTTTCAGTTTAATAAGTACATACAGTACTGTGCAAATTAATTGGGACAAACAATTTTTATTGAGAAAATTGTTCACACATTTCTCGCGGATTTCTGCCTAAAACTGGTTTCAACCCCATTTTCTTACAATGCGTCACTGCCCTTGACTGGTGTGAGCTGATTTGAACACGTGAACATGACATGTCGATTTTTTTTTTCTTTCGGTTGTTGTTTTTTTCTTTCGGTTGCTCTTTCGGTTCAGGTGTTGTTAAAAGTGATCACTTGTGTCAATTTTCTCCTTTTCTCGTATATTTAAAAAATTAAAATCACTCTCAGAAAAAAGGACTAGAATTGTTACACTTAGCAGCATAATTCTATGACTCTGAGGAATATTACTGCAGTAGTTGGAAAATGTAGTGTTTCTACGATTAGGGTAATCAGCAACAGAATTTTGGGACAGTGTCTCCAAAACGTAATTGTGGATACAAATACAAGGCCAGACAAATTTTTTGTATGAAATAGTACAGTGCATCCTTACAAAACAAGTAGATATATTCAGAGAGAGAGTTATTAGCTACTGATGTGAACGTGGATTCATTGACAGTTTGATGAAAGCTTATTAAAGCTGGGATATTTGCAAGAAAACCAATCGAAAAACAATTATTACACCTGAAATAAAGAAAAAAACTTTTGGATTGGCCCAGGAAATATCAACACTGGACTGTACAAGATTGAAAGAGGGTTGTTATTCAATGACGAAACGTATTTCCTTATGCAAGGGTTTGGACCAAGATTTGTCAGGCTAAGTGGAAGAGAACCCATCAGGGAACAAGATCTTATTCAAACAGTTAAGCACCCTCAGAAACAGATGTTTTGGTGTTATTTTAATTTTGGAGAACCTGACTGCTTAGTACCAGTTGAAAGGATGACGAACTATAAGCAATACATTTCTATTATAGAAAGTAAAGTTGTGCCTACGATGCAAACATTTGCTGGTGGTGTTGGTATCTTTCAACACAATTTTACTCAATGCAATACTTCTCAGCTAACAACGAATTTTGTTCAAAAACTAAAAATAACGGTTTTGGAATGGTCTGGTAATTCTCCTGAAATAAGTCCCATCGAAAATTGGCTTAGCGTTGTAAAGAGACGTGCGTGTAAAAAAAAAATGGAGTGCTCATCAAAAAAAACAATGATTGAGAATACTATAAAAGTTTGGTTTCGTGATAATAAGATCAAAAATTTGCGTTCTAAGTGGAATTCATGCTAAATCGTGTATAGGATCTAATTCAAGCTACAGGAGGACATATTTTGTATAAGATTGCCATTCTGTGCATGTAAGTTAACCTATACTTAATTAAACAACAATTGTGAAAAATTTTGTGTGTTGTCAAAATTATAATTTGCACAGTAATGTATTATTATTTATATTTTTTTCACCACTTCTGTTAATCACGAAACATCACAAAGTAAACTTTGAATTCGTTTGTAATCAACTGCTATGGAAAAAAGAGGAAAGTACTAGCTGCACATGGATTATTGGCAATGAGGCTTGAAATTTTGTTGCATTAATTGTATGTCAAGTTACGATGATTAACACAATCTAAATTTTTACACCACGATAACTTGAAGAATTTGAGCCTAGATAGTTTTAATGAGCGAAAACCTTAAATTACTTGTGAAAACCAAATACTACCAGATAAAATAACGGTTAGTATTTTTATATGCTGTCTTGCATTGTGAAATCAATGGAATATAATACGATTACTAAACTAAAGAAGAAAATATTAGTTAACAATTTGAAACTCAACTAATAAATTTCAGAACTTGAAGCAAAAATAGAGCGTATTGAATGTTGAGAAGTTTATAAGTGGACTCAAAAAATGAATTAGAGCTATAAACCTAGATAAAAAAAATTATAAGTATTATCAATATGAGAAGGAATTATAAATAATTTAAAACAATATTGTAAGAAAATATGGCAAATATTTTCTGTAGACCTTGTTTTATTTCAAAAGATGTGTTCTCCTTTTGAGTTAACCTTTTCTGTTATCTCTTGTACTTCTGATTTGCATTTAGATATATCAGGACAATTTGCTTCAACTAAGTGGGGCAAGGAATTATATAAACTACGCGATACTGTAAATTGGTCTGCGCTGTTGTAAATGGGACATTACCATCAATACAGTAAAGCAATTTGCCAGGATAATCACAGACTGCGGGCTTAAATTTTGTATTTACTTCATCAAACACTTAAAATCAATAAAAATGCTAAAAGGAAGACAAAACGAAGAAAAGGTTGATGTGGAAAACATACGTTTTCAAATAGTAATAAAGGCTTGCAACTATTTACTTCTAGTATAATTTTCATAAAAGTGAGAAATTTCGAAGATAAAGCTTTGTTGAATCAAGCAGTATTTAGGTTTATATATTTACATTTAAATGTAGTTCAGAACTTTCTGACCTACATTTAGACAATTACAATTTTTTAAAAAATGCTTTCTTATACCAATTTACCATATGTGGAAAAAAAACTATTTTAATGTCGGGGTTCGATTTCCGAGCTGGCCAAGGGTGACTCATCCTCTCATCCCTTCAGAGTGGGTCAATAAATTAGTACCAAGCTTGCTTGGGAACTAAACAGTGGACATTTTCACTTCAGACTGACCACCTCACCAGAATTTTTGCTCGTGTACCTCAGCACCCGAGATCTCGAAAACTGAGAGGGCCAAGTAGGTCTTGGCCCTTATGGGCTGTTGCTCGACTGAGTTCAGTTTTTAGATCAAAAATAATTTTCAAAATTATTATTCGAATAATGTTGCCGGACACAAAAAAACATGCTGTGTTATTTTCGTAATAAAATCCATTTAAAGATAATACTTGTTTATAGATAAAGTAAAAACTGTAGGCAAGAGATTTTGAATGTAACTTTAATTTTTATTGATTTATTAGTATTGATTTTGTATATTATGCCACTCTCATGTAAACCCCTTTTCCAAGTGAATCTACGTGCGTTTATCCTTTTTTTTATTCGGATAAAACAACATGAAACCCTTTTTTAATTTTTAGTTCTGAATGCAAAATTGTTGGAAGCCGTCACGAAGAAATATTTTGTAATACAAGTTTATGCTGTAAATATATTTGATTCATCTCATATTTCAGGCGAATGAACATTTAAAATGAGTCATACATGTCATATAGACTAAGAATTAGTCATTAATTCAGATCTCAGTTAAGGTATCCCAATACGTTCGGAACCGTGATTTTACAAAAGCGCATAAATGGATAATTTTCATGATATTTAGTGTCACTTAGATTAGAATACATGTATAAGATTGTTTTAAGGACATTTTGACAAAAAAAAAAAATTAAAATACAATATTTCCTCAAAAAATTAACTTAGAATAACTTTTTTTCAAAATAATATCCTTTTGTGAACAATGCTTCTATTTTAATAATATTTTGCCTGTTCATAGCTCAGACCTCTGTACAGAGGATCAACTACGATTTTTGAAAAATTTACATTATTTTCAGAGTTACAACCCATTGAAATAATTAGCGGCGTTTTTTTTGTTAAAATTTCTCCCCTCTGTTGTTGTAAAACATGGATAAACCCACTTCTAAATTATATATTTCAAAAATTCTAGTTGAGCCTCTGTATAGAGGTCTGAGCTATATACAAGCAAAATATTATTATAATAGAAGCATTTTTCACAAAAGGAGACTATTTTTAAAATGGGTCACATTCTATTTTCATTTTTTGTCAAAATATTGTATTTAAATAATTTTTTTTATTGTAATACTATTCTTAAAACAATTTTATGCGCATTTTCTAATCTAAGTGACACTAAATATCATAAATATTATCCATTTATACGCTTTTGCAAAATCACGGTTCCGAACGTAGTCAGATTCCTTAAGCATTATATTAACACATTTTAACGAGCGCATCTCTGAACGAAAGGCCTGCGGTAGCCTAGTGGTGAAAAATACGGACTCGTAGCCGGCATGTTAGGAGTTCAAGCCTAGTACAGCTAAATACCTGACGTGTAGGGGAGATGTGCATATTAAATCTGTGGATAGCTCAAATGTCCTCCTTATGGTGTGGTAGTTAGGAGAGGTGGGTGCCAGCCGAGATGTCATCCTAGTCACTTGACCATGGTTCAAAATTACGAGGTCCGTCACCAAACGCCCTCGAGTAGCTGAACAATGCGACGTTAAAATTCACTCCGTCACACACCTCTGAACGAAACAGAATCAGGCGCACTCAGAGGTCATCGATATATTTTGCCCTCTTCTCCTCCCTAACCAAATTCGAACTCCAGATGGGCCATCTTGGTTAAGGTTTAAGGAAAGCAAATACACCAAATTGTACGAAAAAGGAACCCGTTTAAAATGAACAAAATGAAGCGAAACATCCAATATTGCTAACTTGACACAAAAGGAAAATAAAAATCAATGCATCATAAAAGAAAAAAAAACACAAGTAATATAAAGTTTTTTCAGTATAAAGTTTTTTTGTAACCATCATTGTTCTCCACAGTTGTGGGACAAATGCGATATCGAGTCTTCCAAAGAACTATTTCTATAACAGGCCTGAAACAGCGTATTTACATGGCTGAGTTTAGATCGGTTCAAGACATTTTGTACATTCGTAATCTGTAATGCTTCTAGATCCTAATTCATCCATGCACATTCCACACTTGGGTCTTTTTGGAAATGGAGAGTGAGAATTTTCATTCTTTTTCGAGTAAACACCTCTTCAACAGAAATTGCAGCCGTCATTCCACTTGTAATCAGACTTCGCCATGTTAGTTGTCCTATCACAAGTTCATGAAACAATGTTTTGAGGAAGATTATTCTTTTTAGTGTTTTCAGTCCATGCCCATATGAAATCATTCGGCAATTTATGCCAGCAATGATCAGACAGGGAAAAAAAGACAATCGGCTAGCGTCTAGCTGGCTCACACTGTATGCAGAGCACATTTGATCAGCTGTGTCAACTGCATCTTTAGTGCTTTTATAAAACGCAATTACTCTTCTGGCTTCTGCTTTCCTATAGATTCATCAATGCCATCTGTTTTGCGGAGTGAAAAAACGATTTTTTTCTTTTCTGTGATACGTATGAAACTAATGTGTCATTATTGTTGAAGCCTAACAAGCTGCTGTATTCCAAAAAAAAAAACATTATTGAAGTTGAAGAGATCAAACCACCTTGAGCCATTTCAACAAAAAATTCGGAATTAAAGGCAGGTCACAAATGAAATTAGTTACCAATATAACATAATCGGAAGCAAACAGCCTGAGAGGTCCAGGGCAAAGAATAATACTTACATTCCAAGAAATATATTGTAATATATCACAGAACTGAGAGACATTTTGAGTAAAATGAATGGTTGCAATGAAGATATCTTTAAAAACTCATCTTCGAAGTTATGGCCCAATCGCGGGGGTGCATTCGGCTTCACAATCCGGAGGAGGCGAATTCTGTGCAAGCCAGTTTAGGGTTGAGGGTCAACTAGATTGTAGCGTGCTACTCAGCCTCCAAGAGCAGGAGGGGTATTTGAAAAAATTGGAACTTTCAGGCCAGCAGAGCCTAACGGATAGTTAAAAAAAAAAAGATTGAAAAAATTTACTTAATTTAGTTAAAAACTTGGTCATATGATCAAGCGCTTATTTCTACTATACATCTCGAGCTGAAAAATAGTTTATTATTTTAAGAAAAGAATATTATTTAATTTATTTTATAAAGTTTTCAGTATTTGAATCCTAGAAATGTATAAATAAGGTAACAGATAGCAAACTCGTGGCCAGAATTGCTTTTGTTTAGTCGTGGATTCAACCCTTATACCACTAACAAATGTCAAAAAAGAGATTGATGTACAGTAAATCCGTCAAATCTCAATGTCCTCTCATCGGCGTGGTGTGCATGTTTGGGGAGTGGGTTAACAGGATGTATGCCACATTCTAGTCACTTACTTGATCGCGGTTCACAACTACAAGACCTTAAGCCAATAATCTTCGTGATTAGGTCAATATTTGGGAGGGCTATATTAATAAACCATCAACCTATATAGATAAGCTAATTAATTTATGAATTGTTAAACTTCTATAGGTTCATGTGTAAAACACACACACAGTATAAAATTTTTTTAATTCCTGCTTTGTGATGCAAATGTATTATAAAAAATGACTAGAATATCTTCTTTTTACACTATATTCTTTTTCTGTCTTTATAAGACAATAAAATGGGACATTTGTTTTAAGAATGTCGCGTAAGCGAAATTTCCCTTTATATTTATTAGAAAGTTTTCCTTTAAATAAAATGGAATATTTCAATTGCTGAAGCATGACTTTATTTTTCAGTATGAAAACGATGTATTGAAATAGATTTTGTCAAATATAGTGACATTTTTATTGAATGTAATCGTCAATTTTTTGGTTATGAAGAAGAAAATACGTATGGAATAATTTGAAAATTATTCTTACTTATGGAATACTTTCTAGGTGTAAAATATTGTATTTTTATATTTGTTAAAACTCGGCTACTTTGTAACCATACGTGAACATTTTACTTTAAATTGATCTAAAAAACGTGTAGCTATTTTTTCTAAACAAATGCATTTTATCTGACTTAACTGCTTGGTAAAACATTAGTAATGACATACAGAATAAAATATGGAATTCAATATTAACTTGTCAGTTAAATATAAATTTTATAATGCGATTCAGTAATATTTGTATTAAATTGAATAGTTCTAAATAGGTCAATTATTTTCTATAAATATAATTACAGCAAACCCACGGTGAAAGATCTTATTAAACTTTCCCTTTCTTCGAATATAAAAACTATTAAAATTGAAAAACGCCACTTGAGCAGTTTATCTAAATTGTACTGCAGCCACACAATCTTAATAAATTTTATTATAATAAACTCTAAATATATATATATATATATATATATTTTATTTTAGAATATTTACACACACACACAAATTGTAATTTTGAAGTTATAACGTGAGTAAATTTTTAACCCTCCAAGCGGTCTGCACGTAAAATCCCGTCATTCCAGAGATGCTTTTTCTGCCTTCAAGCAAGATTCCCAAAAGCGGCCGAGCCACATTCTTAAAAATACGGCTCAACCGCTTTTGAGAGGTCCAGCTGACGGCAAAAAAATACGTGCGGTGCATTTTCGAAGCATCTCCAGAATAGCAAGACTTTACGTGCAGACATCTTAGAGGGTTAATAAAGTAATTGAAAAATAAAAACTAGAAGTTGAAAACATAAAAAAAAATATATAAATATTATTTTTGAAAGTTGTATTTTCACTTTTCCCACCTATTTCAAATTTTAAAAAAAATCTAATATTTAATTTGTATTTAAAAAAAACTTTTTGTTCAGAAGTTCTTATTGACCTATTTTGTAAAATATTTTTCCCTAAAAAATCGTCTGGAGGTAAAATAATTGAAATTAATTCTCAAAAGATCTTGAAATCTTCCACAAGAATTCAAAGCTTGAATCTGATTCACAATTAAAACTGTCTTGTATTTAAATGACCGGAAAAAATATACAGATATGCTTGTATTCAGATGAGTATATATATACATATATAATCGAAATATATTTAAGAATTCTGTTAAATGAAAGAATTACATTTTAAACTATCACTTGTATATTTATACATCTATAGTAAAATAAGTAACATTTATTGCGAATTATATTTAATTTATAATACATATGAACATAATTATAATCATTCCCGTTTATAATTATGATTATATTATGATATATTATATTATAATTATGATTATTCAATGATTATAATACATAATTATCTTTTCCGAATTATATTCATGTAAAACTAATAAATTTCAATTCCTGACCCTTAGTGAAGAAACGCCCACTCTACAATTTACATGCTAACTATATAAAAAAATTAGCTTACGAATTTCAGGCTCAAAGACATGTACTGATTCTGAAACTGCGTTATGTATCAATAATACTGTAATCAAATATATCGATATAACATAATAACGATTAATGTTTTAGTAAAAGGATTAAATCCTTTAATAGTATTATTAATTTATGGAACTACGTACATTAAATATTTTACATTGCTATAATGAATTTTATTCAAGTTTATTAGAGAAATATAAAGTAACTGTATTGTACAAATATAAATTAAATACTTTTGTAATATAACATTTGAATGTTATTATAATATTGGAAGGAATTACTGCATTACTATAAATATTTTTATAACTTAATTATTAGAATAATTTATATCAAACTATGTTATTTCGTGTTATTAAAATGGAAATTATAATTTACGGCAGTGGTTTTTCTTGTAGTTTTATTCTTGAAGAAATATTTAAATTTATCGTTTGAAACATTTCCCGCGCGATAACTATTTTTAAGTCTAGTTACGCTGAAGATTTTATATACATTAATTTACATGATTTTCCCTCAAATGCACGCAATAATTCTCACTCAAACTAGTTAAATATTGATATTACTGTAATAAAATACATTGATAATATAATAGCTCTTTAATGATTAAAAAAAAAATTCAGAGAAATATCCTTTATAATTTAGTAACACATTCAATTAATTTATTGAACAATACGTACTTTAACAATCTTATTTTTAGAATTAATTATAATTTTTATTCAGTCAGAAGTGCAATATCTTGAGGATTAACTATTTTGGGTAGAATTAATTATTTAAACATAAGTAAAAGTAATAATCTGTCGTTCGAGTGAGCTTCGAGCTGTATATCATCCAATCACAGCACATAACATTTATATTGAAGTGATTCCATCCAAAGAAATCAGTTAATGCTATTATATTATGGGAGATTAATCAACTGAATTTAAGCAAAAGTGTTAAACCCCAAAACAAAGCCCCCTTAAAACAAGTATCCGAAATTATTCCTTCCATTCGACATGTTACCTTGTTTACTGACATCATCAACGTTTAATTAAAGCGAAGGGATATTTGTTCCGTCGGCCCTACACCCTCGTATTTCTTCTGCCCTATCCTCCTAGAACATCCCTGGAAGAAATTCCTCTCTAGAAGGACTTCCCGGGCAACCCCGGATATCTCCACCCCTAGAACTCATCCGGGAGAAAAAAGAAATCCGGCTCCAGAAGTCCGGAACTAAGACTCCTTAAGAAGGAAAGAGTCCGTTAATCAGACGCAATCGCATCATAGCCAGGAAAGGGGTGCTTCGGTCTTTCTTTTTCCTTTTAGTTCTTTTTTCCTCTTTCTCTTTTGCGTTCTATTCCCTCCCCCTTTGGATACCGCTCCAATAATTTGGGCAAACACGCATCCGCAAGGGAGATGGTGGAGTGGGCTGAAGGGGGTGGACGTTGCCATCGGAAAAATCAGACGATTAGAGTAGACAGCAGATGCCATGCACGCTTTACGTCGAGTGGAAATCAGACGATTGGATTAGAGTATTTTGTGTGTGGTATATTTGGAAGAGGCTGTTATGTTTAGATGTACATTTGGTTTGAGTGTATTTACTTTTTCATCAACGTATATTAGAGTATCATTTTATAATATATTAATATTCTATGACTTAAGTAATTTGCATTTCACATAATTAATAATGTATTTGTACGTAGCTATCAAAAGTAGTTAAAATTACAGATATATAACACAGTGTTCGTCAAACCTTTTGACCTCACGGATCAGTAAATTCATAATTTAAATCCCGCAGTCCACTAATAGGATTTTTAAAGTGTTAAACATATTTATAAGAATTCTGGTCTAAGAACACATAAAATGTACCTAGTTAACAAAATGAAATTATTAATTATAAGCACATTATTAAATCATTATGAATCAATCATAATAAAATAAGCAAAAACTGTAAAAACAAAAAACAATTAAAAAATGGTTTAAGTATACTCGTATATAAGACGTTTAGTATTATGCTTCCTAGTGTGATGCACACTTACTTGAAATAAGATTATAGATAATTGGATCCAATGTGGTTACTTCAAGACGGAGAACTGCATTTATTTCTAGCTGAGATCGTTACATTGTTTTGATTGCTGGGACAGATGAAAAGGCTTTTTCACATAAATAAGGCTATTCACTTTTTATGGAAAGCCAAAACTGAGATCTTGATAAGTATGCATAAAATTTAAATGTAAGAGTTTCGTCGAACGATAGGTCGATAAGGCTTTTCTTTTAGATGCATGCTTAAATTATTGTCCTGAATTTTCACTACAAACCGTTTTACTATCCACTTATTGCCATTTTGGGGATCTTCATTCTTTGGGTAATAACGAGCAAACGATTCTGTAAGACTTACGGAATATTTTATTAATCCAACGAATATATTGATTATATTTTACACTGAACTCAATACGTCCGTAAGCCCACCTATAAACATAAGGAGAGTGCAAAACGAGACGAGACAAAACATTTAGCTAAAACAATGCAGCTACAGCAGTAACACTTATTTACCGTGGTGTTAGTCTATGAAATGGCGTTATTCTATGAAGTAGCGTTTTTATAACTTTTCACGTATTGTTATAAATTGAATTATGTTTCAATGTATCTTAAAACATAACTTAACGTGATGAGTAAATATACTCCACACTTTTCTGGGGAACACCGAAATTTTCTATTGGACCACTATAGTGGTCTGCGGACCACCACTTTGGCGACCGCAGCTATAAAACGAATAAAATGATTTATAGACTGTTTCTTACTATGCGTAACTATACAAATCATTATATTACATTTAAAGAAACATTAAGGGTTTCCTACAGTAGGCCTAGGGCATTTTATATCTACAGTAGCAGTGTGTTTACGGTCGTGGACTTGCCACTGGTACTGTTTCTAGTCCTGGGTTCGTGTTCTTGTGGTAAATAAGACTCGTTATGTGACTAAAAGTCATCTTATTGGTGTGATGTATTATTTATAGAGTGAGGAGACTGCAATCAGGTGTCGTCCTCTTTATTCAACCGAGGTTCGAAATAACGAAGTCCATTGTCAATACCCCGCACGTTTATTCGTAATCAACAGTTAATAAACAAGCAATTATTCAGCCTAGGTCTGTGTAGTTCAAATTGCATGTTTTATAATCGTATACAAAATTAATCACTCGCTTCAATCTGCATTCTTGTATTGGTTGGAGTGATGAACACTAGGACGCCACCTCACTTTGAATTGAAGATGATCTTGAAATTCTTATGAAGAACGCGCGCGGTTTGAAAGGAGCATAAACTGAAATGTATATAATATATGCCATCCTCTTTTCGTCTCCCTGTAATTTAACCTTAAGTGACAATTATCCCGTCGTGGTGCTCTAATGCAGCATTCATACTGATGAATAATATATATATTTTTAAAAAGTCAATTCCTACTTCATTAGAAAAACGTACTGGTGCCAACTGTTGCAACCAGTTGCAACTTCGACAGAAATAACGCACAATAAATTTAAAATTAAAAAATAAAATTTAATTAATGCAGTTTTTTTAAGTATTAATTAATTAACATCAAGTGTGTGTCATCCAGTACAAGTTTAAAACGTGTATTTGAACAAATGGGTGAATAGAAAGTATTTTATTAACGATTGAAAATTTGAACTGGATGATATATATATATATATATGTATATATTGGGCGAGTGTGAATTAATAGTAGGAATTGAATAGCATAAAGAGCGACTGCACCAACTTGTATTCTATTCTAGTTCATCTGCATGTTAAAGTGCCAGTTATACCAAGTGACTATTGTAGCCTAATGTCTTTAACTGCAATCTCGAAACTTCGATCACTTCTGTAGAGTGTGTTTTGGTTGTGTTAAAGTGTTGTGCAAAGGGTAATCTGCACATGTAATCTGTCGAGGCTCAAATTCTCTACTTAAGGTATCCGACTAAATACGGAGACAATTTTCTAAAATATAACTTAATTAAAAAATAACAAATAAGTAATTATTTAAGTATGTTGCAAAACTATGAAAATACAGCAAGAATAATTTTTGAAAGCTTATTTTTCAAAATATTGAGAAATTTGTACCAAAATATTGCAAAAAATTGCTCTTTTGCTAACAAATATAGAAAAATAGATATCACAAAAATAAATAAAATTTTTGCAGGGATACAATTTTTCAATGATTAACTATGCTGTCTATTAAAAAAAACTCTAGTTTTACAATAAAATTAGGAAATACAGGTGTTCGACATAAAAAAACACAGAATATTTCTGAAAAAAGGTTTTTTTTCATATAAAATTACATTAAAAATAACTTAATTTTAAAATTACCCTTAACTTTTAGCATAAACTATTCATTATAATACAAAGAACAAACTCAAAAAATTTCATAAGAATATTTCATTTACTTTAAGAAATATTACTCTTACCGATAACCATTATGTTCAAAAATAATATTCTTCAGAAAATGCAAAATAAAATTTATATTTCCAATAAATTTTTTTAAAGATTTAGGAAGATATATATATTAAAACTCTCCAGATTTGTATGTTGTGCCTTCCTGAACCTCATACTTCAAACTTTTGCCTTCTTGAAGGGCCTTTCTTTTTTTTTTTACAAGACCTTTTCTTATCTGGTTTAGAATGTAGAATCGTAGAACTCATAGAATCACATTAATTCTCGTTTTGTCTAAGTACCAAGAATATCCTTTCATTTCAGAACATAAGTTCATTTCTAACTTTTAAAGTAGAGATAATAGACCAGCAAATCCAGAATTAAAAATTATTATTGCGATATAATTACTTAAACGAAGTGTTTGTAGCTCAACATAATTGTCTTTCAGGATTATACTTGACACGACATTGTTAAGACTCTCTTTGCAGTTCTGAGCTTTCCCATGAAAACATTTTCTTAGGAGATTTTGATCGCAAAGTTAATTATAAGTCTTTTTAATAGAATTAGTAATTGAATATGAAAGATACGTTGGTTGTTCTTCCAACATTTCTCCAACAAATTCTGCTCGCTTGAAATCTCTACTTTTTTTACCTCATTGATCTTGTTTTTAGCATGACAACTTTAATTTAATTAAAAATAATCATAACTCTAAATAAAAGTACTAATAAAAAAAGTTAAAAAGAGATCTAATTTTGAACATAAATGATAAAAAAAGATAGCAACTCGTTTAAATCAAAAACATTGCAATCAGTTAACTGTTGCCTATTTGCCTATATGTCTATTAAAATATTTATAAAGTGAAATAAAGTTTGCTAAACATAAAAAGAATTCGTTAAAATATTTTAAAATAATAAAAATCTCATTTTGCCAGTGAAAATTAACCGAAAACTCACACTCGCTTGTCGGTTTTGATTTGGGCTTACTACCTCAAATAAAAACAGCTATAACTTTTTCTAATTGACTCAGCATTAAAAGTATGACATTTTTAGAAAGCTTATTAAACCGGCTACATAAATAGGCTATAAAATAAATTTCGATTTTTTTGATGAAAATGATGATTTTCAACCAGTCGGATATCTTAAGGTATCCGACTTTTTCGACCACATTTTTTTTTTTTTTTTTTTTGAAAAAAATGGAGTTATGGGGATTTTTTTTGTCATTTTTAGATTTATTTAGTATATTTTAAGGAAAAAATCATAAAATTGAAAGCAGAAAAGGGCTCGGTTCGACCTCAATTTTGAGCGAGACCGTGGGATGGAGAGGGGGGGGGGTCTGGGTCCTCCCATCAATTAACCGCACAATAGGACATGCGTATCGGGTTTGGTTTCCATTATAATACTTTAGAATTTTTATTACTTTTTAACTAAAAAAATGAGAGTTAACATTTTTTTACTGCTTGTTACTTGGAGTAATTCTGATTCATTGACTCTTTCATCTCAAAGAAAAATCTAATTTTTTTCTCCTGATATTGTTTATAAGCATAATATGCATTAAATCAATCTCTAATTGTAAAAAAAAAAATAAGTAAATGCATAAATTTCTGGTTTACTCCAATGGGCGTAAATATTTAATTTTTATTCTGCTATAGGTACAAAGAATATTTGTGTAGAACTTTGAGTTACTTGTCCTTAGATTAATACAAAGAGTTAAGCATAATCACAGAAAACTAACACTACTAAACTGAGAATTCGTCTAAAAAATAAAATATTGAGTAAATTTCATTTTTATTCAGAAAATGAAAGCAGGAGAAAAAAGATTAAGGGAACAGCTTAAATTATGTACAGCGTGATAAAATAAGCAATATAAAAATAATGTTCAAGGAAAATGTTGCATAATGTAAGTAATAAAGATTATTTTAAATGGATTACCAATAAAAAATACTTATGTTAAATTAAAAGTAACAAATTTTGGAAGAAAATAATTCAAATGGAACTTAATGGAAAAAAGGACATTGAAAAAATTTATCGGAAAAGAAATTGTTAACTTAATTTAATTTACGAATTAAAAACAAACAAACACCATAGCATTTTTGTTGTTAAAAGGGAAAGAGTTGTTTTCTTCATAAAATAAAAAGCTTTAGTGAAAAAATATATATTCTTGATAGATAAAATAAAAATAAAATTATCCTGTTGGTCAAAATAAAATTATATACCTTACTGTTTATTTTGTAACTAGTTGTGTATGTCGTAATAATTTATGTTGATTTTAATTTTTTTTCTTTATATTGTAATTTACAATTACTGAAAGTATTACATTTTTAACTTAAGTTTATAGTGATATTTTGTGGTGACACAGTTAACAGTACTTTTTAAATTTCTTAAAGACATTTTTTAAATGCTTCTTCTTAAAAGTATCTCGGAAGTTTTTGTAATGCTATAATTATAGATATTGTCGATTAAAAATCAGAAATATCGCGAAATAATGTACAAATGCAAAACAAGTTGGAATATTACAATGTGGAACACACTTTAACATTGATTGGCAAGTGTCTATTTCATTGCTAATATTTTGATTTAAGTATTTTGCAAAAATCGTACGCCTTACAAAAATATAATCAGGTCGATAATTTATGCATAAAATATCGACTGTTGATTAAATAATTTAATTTTAATACTACTTGACATAAAAATTCGAAAAATGTATCTAACAATACTATTTTATGCACATTATTTTTAAAGTTAAATAAAAAGCATCAATTATGTGCTTGAAATTTGTGCAATGAAAACTGAACCTAAATGAATGGAACTAAGCCAATGTATTGCAAAGCCAATATACGAAAGTTAAAAATTTTCAAGTATTTATTAAGTTTAATTGTTTATTTTAAGAAGTACATAATGATTCTTTTTAGCATTTACATTTTAAAATGATTTTTGAATTAGTGTCTTAAAAGCAATGAAGTTGATTTTTTTAAGAGAAAAACTTCAAAAATTCTAGATAGTTCTAAAATATACATAAGTTAAAAAAATGCATGCCGTCTAATTTTGCAATTTGCTGTCATTTTTAATTTTTCACTGAAAAGTTAAATGTTTAGTTTTGGCATATTTTGGCTTATATAAGACTTGACTGTCAAATTTGGCTTGGCTTATCTAAAGACCATTAAGACATATAATATTTCCGATTATCTTCCAAGCAATTTTGATAGTTTTAAAAACATATCCTCCTAAATGAAGATGTGGCCGTGGTAGCCGAGTGGTATAGGTTTCAGATTGTGGCTTGCCTTGTCACGAGTTCGAGCCCAGTACCGCTAAAGACCCGCCATGTAGGGCGCGATGCACGTTAAATCTGTCGAGAGCTGAAACGTCCTTCCGTTGGTGTGGTGTGGTGGTTTGGAGAGGAGGCGCCACCTCAGGTGTCGTCCACGTCACTTGACCATGGTTCAAAATAACGTGGTCCATCGCCAAAAGTCCTCGTGCAGCTGTACAGTGCGACTTTAATATTAAATCAATCAATCAATCAACCTAAATGAATATTTATGATTTTTAAAATATGAATATCAGTCAATATGTGGTAACTTATTTATAATATTCTCATTCATTTATAATATAAATTCAAGTATCTAAATTCGCAGTAGTGGGAGTCGCCGCTAGATGGTACCACCAATGAAATTGATCCCACACTTGGGGACCTGTCTTGTCTGCGAGAACTTATTTACCAAAATGTAGCCCATTAGAAAAACAAATATATTCTAAATCTATAAGCGTTCATGGAAAATTAGAGCTTGTAAAGTTTAAAGTGAAATTTTTAAGGGTTTTTCTCAAAAAACTTTTTTTCTAAGCAATTTATTTTGAAATTTTTGCCAAGTTCCTTAGAACATTCTCTAGGTTATATTTAGCAATTGTTACATCATTTCTGTCTGGCTATTGATATGCTCTATTGCATACCAGTACCATTTTCCTGAATTAAGGGTTGAAGCCCCCTAAATCCTCCACATTAACTTCCACACACTTCCATGCCTCCTTTTCCGGACATAAATTTTGAATCCTCAACTCGTTATGCTGCAAGTAACTTCTGAACTCCCTTATTCTTTTCTTAAATATATGAGACCAATAAATTCTCCCTTAACCCATCATTAAAACCCCTTATGTGCAAGAAATGCCTTATTTCACCCCTCTTCTCTCTCCTTTCTGAAGAAAGACATTCCCTTTAATTTCGCTTAGAATTCATTTCCCGTGCTTGATTTAAGGTCTTAATGACTTTGCACAGACGATAGTGATACCCAATTTATGGGAGAGTTTATTCTAAGATCCAGGTTTTCCTATGATTCATTTTTTTTTTTACTACAAAAATTCTCTCATGCAAATTTTGTTTAAATCGTATTGTAATTCACTAATAAATGAAAGAAATAAAATTTGCTTATGTAGTTTTTTGTTATGTTTTGCTCAGAAAAAATTTCGGTTGTAAATTTTTGTTTATTATAATATACAACACAAAAAGGGAGATAAATGTTCATTAAAAAAAATGTTGACAAAAATAAAAAGAAATCTGGTAAGGACATGGATCGGTAGCACACACAAACATTTTTCAAGGGGGGGGGGGGGCCCGGGGCGGATCTCCACCATTTTGGTATCATGCTCCAATACGCCGCCCAACATATTCTTTTGATTTTGTCGATTTTCGGGAACAAAAACAATACAAAATTATTGAATAAATTATCATTAATTAATAAAATTAATTATTAATAACAAATACATAATTAAATTTTACGTAATATATACGTAGGATTATAACCAATCGAAAAAAAATCAAGGGCTATGGGGGGTGTCCGGACGCCTAGGACACCCCCCTTGCATGCGGCACTGGCATGAATAATACAAATGAAGACACTATTATTGTATTAAATTATTTTGGAAAAAACATGTTCTGAATATTTAGACTTTTTGGTAAAGTTTGAGTAAAAAATAGCTTTATAATACTCAGGAATTTAGAATTAAAAAAAAATATATTTTTTGTTATATTTTTTAGAACATTTTGTATAAGATACCGATTAATAAGGTTATGGATTGCATATACAAGGTGCATCAAACGTTTATTCAAACTTTAAAAATTCTTAAATAGGAAGAAATTTGAAAAAGAAGTGCAGAGTTTGCAAGAAAAGTCTTACCAGGTAGTCGGTTTTTTTAACAGCACAAATACTTCTAGTCGTGCCCGCATTAAATCAAAAAGAGGCGTATTATCTGTAATAAGCTTCCTGCAGAATGGCACACCCCCATCATACTAAGCTAATCCAGTACAAAGTTTCCTATTGTCTACCTTCGGTAAAGAGACAGTGATTGGTCGAGGTTGCAAAACCGCCTTACAACACAACTCCGAACAATGTACTTGAGGTATGTTGAACAGTTGTTATTGGAATAAAAAGTTAATGGAGTGCCTTTTTTGTTGTGCGGTGCATTGTTTTTCAAATTGTCAGCTCCCTTTACCAGTGATATCTTTAACTAAAAAGGTTTTTGCCACTAAAAAAAATTCGACTTTCTTGTGATCATTTTCTTGCAAACCGCCCTTCTTTATCATCATTTCTTCTTCTCTTATGAAATATAAAGTTTCAATGAATTTTTGGATCGCCCTGTATATTCTTTTATATATGTGGTAGCATTGCGGCGAAATATGGTAGAATCTTTAATTTGAATTTTAATAATTCGTTATGTATTCACCCAACTGCTATGGTGTGGTAATTTCAATAAGGAAATGTGCCAGATAAGGTTTCATTATGATAACTTAACCGTGGTTCAAAAACCCTCCCATCGCCATAATGTTGTTGTTTCGAGAGGGGTGGGGGGTCACTGTAGCCTATTGGTCAAGACGTAACGGGCTTGTGTATCGCAAGTTCGAGCCTAGTACACCTGAAGACCCTCCATGCAGAAGGGGCCGATGCTCGTTCAATATGTCCATAATTCCGTTAGTGTGGTGTAGTAGTTAAGACAGGGATGTGCCAGGCCTGGTTTCGTCCTTGTCCTTTGACCATGGTTCAAATTTACAAGTTCGTCGCCATTAGCTTGCATGTTGCTTTATAGTGCGACGTTAATAAAAACACTCACCCTCAAATCCCCACTCGTCCAATAACACATGTTTACCAAATTTCAAGTCTGTCGATCTAATATTTAAAAAAAATAAGAATTTTTATATGTAACGTACTTTTGACAACTTGCAACACGACAATTTTTAGTAGAATTTTACTCAACAAAAAAAACATGGATACAAAATTTCATGCACAATCTAGTAGCTCTAATAGCACTGTAGGTATTGCAGTTCCGGATATCTCTTGATGAGAGTGGGAATGTCAATCACTTTTCCCCTATGTATATACCCACCTTTTAACTGTCATGTTCGAAAATGTCACGCCCGAGTATTACTCGGGGAAATTTTTTTTTGAGTGCATCGTATTGTTTTACCTGAATATATATCGGGAGACGTTTATTTCGGCCTTCTCCTCTTTGTCAAACCCGACTGATTCTCGGGAAAAGTTAATGTGCGCTCAATTCAATAGATGGCAGCACTTTACTGAAGACTTCAAAGGTTAGAGGTTAGAAGTTCTTTGGTTCAAAAAAATTTGACAATTTGTGTACCCAAATCATCAAAATCACTTGACAGTTAAAGGGTTAAAATCCGGTGTATAACGCTCACCTAAATTTTCAAGCTGCATTTTTTTAATATTTGGCACATTTGCATGGTACGCACACACTCCCGCTTTTTTTACGAGGAATCTTGAAATACTCGTGCACAATGCTAATATGTTTTGAAGTCCTTTATTCGTGGTATTTTCACAAGCTTTAGGAAAAAAAGTATACTTATTGAGCTGTAACTTTTTACGTTTATAAGAGGAATGTTATTTCTTTTAAAAGATTTCTTAAGATTTTAAGGTAGATAACAAAGCATACTAATAAAAAAAAATGACGTAACACTGCAACTTTAAGATAAGTACTTCTTTCAAAAATTTGTGTCGACTAATAATCCAGTAATAAAGTAGTTTCAACTAAGAACTATAATTAATATTACTAAGGAGTCGGGGGTTACTCTCTGTCCACAAACAAACCTTCATTTGTACAAATTATACAAAGTTTCATACTCATTGCTCAAACTAGAACATTGTAGTTTACCTATGTTATGTAGTTATATATGTTTCAATTTATTGTTCCTAACAATACCTAAATTAACGAACTATTTTACTAACTATATCTAATGTATTAATAAATTTATTGCAGCTTCACGAGACACTTTTTTTATACACAGAGAGATTATGTTTTTTTTTTTTTAGTTTCTACATTTATCACTCTCTCTATATATATATATATATATATATATATATATATATATATCTTGTTCAAATTTTCAATCGTTCATAAAATATTTTTTATTCATCCACACAAGTTCAAATACATTTTAAAATTGTAGTGAATGGTACTGGATGTTATAATAAAGTTTTTTTTCAAATATTAATTCATTAATTAATGAATATAATTAGTAACAAACAGAAATAATAGTCCAACAGCATATATAAAAAGGAAAATTACTAGTTGTGTTCCTGTAGAGCAATGGACAGCGCGTTGAACTTCTAATACAAAGGTCGTGGGTTTGAATCCTACGTGGGATTGCCTAATTTCTGAGAATGTGTGATTTACGAATGAATAAATAGAAACAAACAAAATAATATAGTGCAAGACCATATACAGAAAGGGAAATCTTTCTATTCTGCCACTTAATATAGTGATTCTGTCATATTTATATACATATTTTAATTGTAACTATATAATAAAAAGTAACTAAAATAAAATTTTTCTTAGTTGACCTAAGAAGGAATTTTCTTAGTTTTTTTTTATGTTACTTGTGTGTATTTATAATGCCCTAGGGCACCACAACGGGCTAATTGTTGTTATTATCTTAAGGTTAAATTACAGGGAGACTTTTATATTACTTGTTTATATGTAATTTTGTACGTTATTTATCGATCCTTACATGTACTCTGTTCTCAAACATACTTGGTCTGATCGCAAATAATACAGACGTACTCTTTTAATTTTCAAATTCTCATTTATGATGGAAGTAATGTGTTAAAAAAAAAAAAATTTTTTTTTGAGCTTAAGGTAGTTGTGATTGAACTGGAAATTTCCTTTTATTGCCAATTTACAGTCATAATATTAAACAGGACTTACAGTCTTTTTATTATTGTTCTTGTGTGCGAGATAGATAAATAAATTTATTACATCACAAAAAAATCAATTTTAATATATAGATAAAAAAATAATTTCACACTTTTTTTTCAAAAGAAGGTATATGTTAAGTGGGAAGTATTCATTTTTAATGGTTTTCCTCTAAGAACAAAGTACTGATTGCTACTTTCTCTTGTTACAGAACTGACCATAAAATCCTGTATAGAAGCACACAAACTCAGGCAGTCAATTGACTTAGGTGCCATATAAAACTTGTTACTCGTAACTAAAACCAGTCCTTATTTGGAATAAAACCATGAAAAAAGAAATCCTCGCGATTACTTTGTCGGAGGAAATAAAAAAGAGCCTCGCGATTCTTATCTGAAAGGAAATAGAAGTTTGTGGAGAGCAATCGAATTCACCCAACCACACCGCCTTTCATTATGTACTACAGAGATTGAGCTTAGTGTTTGGACCCCAAAAAGATTCGCGTCACCAATTAGGATGAACTTTTCCCTGCCAACCTCTTGATCAAGTCCGCCGATTGGTTGATTAGAGAGGAGAGGGATAAAGGCGGTTGATTAAGAAACAGCAACTTTGACGGCTGCAATTGGATAAGGATTGCAAGCTAGTACGAATTCAGTTTTGCGGAAAGAGTTTATGTGAATGTGGCATAACAACTTTACATGCTGAATGGGTAGGTGCAAGAAAAACCTTGAATGTTTTTTTTTCTCTTTCAAACAAGGCTGCGAATTGGCAATTATTATTTCAGATCTAATACATTCTACGGGAGTATGTGTCACTTCTTAGTGCGGCACCGTATAGGTAGGCACCAAATGCCACAATGTAATTTTGACGCTTGGTTTCTTCCTAAGAAGGGAGCCCCTGAGCTCTAATTATTCGAAATTGCACGAAGAATTTTAATTTTACCGAGAACACTTAAGCTAATCAGGTGTTCTAGGGATTTTTAACATGCTACATAACCATACGACGTGAATATTGTCATTTTTTTGCACCATGCAAATCCACCGGATAGGCCCGGAGTCGAACCTGCAATCTTTGTCTGTATTGTCACGCAGAATGAGTCATGGTAAGATTCAGGTAAGGTTCTGAAACGATACGGCAAAGCATGGAATGACGTTCTCCTGCATCGCCTCGTCGGAAAAAAGCCAAAGCAGAAAAATTACATATCAAAACGATGCCCATCACTTTTTTTAATATTCAAAGCATTATCCACAAGAAATTACTACCTGAGGAAACGACAATGAATTCTGCTAGGAACATTGAAATTTCGACCCGTTACACGAAATGCTGATGTAGGGTATGACCCCAGTACGCAAAACAAAGTTCACGGTTTTTTGTTCACGACAATACTCGCCCTCACACAGCTAATATCGTCAAACAGTTCCTGGCACAAAAAAGGGGGAGGGGGTTGTAAATTGAGCATTCCCCATACTCGCCAGATATCAATCCCTCAGACTACGTATTCCATCGACTCAAACTCGCTTTGAAAGCAAGAGGTTTAGACGATATTCCTGACATTCAAGAAAACGTGCCAAGGCTTTTAAACTCCATTCCAAAAGAAGACTTCTTGCAAGATTTCCGTGACGCGTATAGCAGATCTCAACGATTCATAGTTATGGAAGGGGACCATTTCGAAGGACAGTTAGGTAAATTGCGTTAATATTTCATCCGCGTTAATGTTACCCAACTATTCACCGAACCGTATTGTCAGAGGTTTTATGTTTCACTTTATGGTTACGCCACACGAAGGCTTTAGTTACGGTGCTCAAATATTTTTGAACCACAATTAAATGGCATTAAATGACGAGGATGATTCTCGAGTTGATACGTCAGTCATCAAACTTCCAAACCTTCACAAAGACATTAAACCTCCTCAAAGTTAACATGAATCAGACCCTCTAAGAGTTAGGCCTATGTAATTATTAGCATCGGAAACCATAAATAGACTGAAACAACACAGGTCATGAGTTCACGAACATTACTACTCGGATCGTGTAGTCAAATGGAGGCTGGGGTAGCTGAGTGGTCATGGTCAAGAGATTGTGGCCAACGTCTCATGGGTTTCAGCACTAATACTAATGGCCAGTCGTATAGAGCTGCTGATGCACGTTAAACCTGTCGTGCCATTATGTTCTGTTTGCATGGTGTGGCACTTTTGAGAGTGGTGCAACCTCAAATTTCGTCCCCGTTTCGTGATCAAGGTTAAATTTACGATGTTCGTCGTCAATAGCCATAGTGTTGCTTATTAAAAACTAATTATGATGATAAATAACATTAAACCCTTTAGGGCCGATTAAAAGTTAAGTGATTTTCTCCCCGGTGCCATTTTTTTCACATACTAGTGTGTATGTAGTACATTGGACGGATAAAAGGGCAACATATACGCAAATTTTTCTTTTAAAAAAAGTAAATCCTTTGCAAAAGTGTCAAGGTCATTTTATATTTTAAAGCATTCGGGATAGTTTTACTTACAGCAGCGCAAAACAGAAATCGCGGATTTCGAAAAAGACGCGTATGTACGTCTGGGGCAGTCAACGCAGTGGTTGAATTAGTCGTATATATACGCCACCGGCAGTTGAAAGATTAATAAACATTCATTCGCCGTGGCTACTTTACGGAGAGCAATGCTAATATTTACTTATACTATTTTGAGATCGTCAATGTAATGTTGTATATTACGAAAATTCTATTTTTTTTTATCAAACCTATATAAGTTTGACAGCCAGGTTTGGATATTTTTTTTAAATTTCAGTTATTTAAGTCAGAGCAATAAAAATAAGAATATTTAATTTTCTTTTTCAGAGAATAATTTTTAACGGGAGTTTTAAATTTTGAAACGTGCAAAAATATGTCAAATCCTGAACAATATCAGCGAGATGATTTATGATTTATAAAACAAATTTGAAATATCAGTTCATTTTGTATATTTTTTTCAAATAACAACAAGGATGGAAACTAAGATTTTTTGTTAAATAGTAAAAACCAATAAAAATAGGTAAAATTTCACTTATATTTATTACTTCTTTATGCAATACTACAGTATGGAAATCATTTAAAATGAGATGGCATTTGATTTACTATCTCTTCAGTTCAAAAACAATTGTTTTAAAATAAATATTTAAACAAATATTTTTTGTGATTTATGAACATTCTCTTTTTTTTATTTTGAGCATATTTGGTGTATTTTCATACAACACATCAAAGCATTCTTTCCTCCATTGAGTTACTTACTAACTATTCAGCATTGATATTATGTGTCAGCCTATTTCCATAGCTTTAGAAGAGATTAATATTTATGCCTTGAAAGAAAATACACCAAAGCATGTTATACATTTTTATTGGAGCAGACTTCAAGATCTAGGGTCAAATATCTAAGAAGAAAACTATGCATTATTCATGTACTTTAAACCAATATTGGGTCAAAAAATAAAATCGGGCATTTCCTTAGAAATGAGTTCTTTTTTTCCATATTGGGGTTTGATATATTTTTTTTTGTTGTTGTTGTTACATCTTTAAAAAGAAGATAGATTTTTTAAAGGATAAGAAAAAAATTAGATTATGAATAGAGCATTAGTGAACCAAATAAAGGATATTCAAATTGGAAGAATTTATGAAAAATGGAATCTAACATAGGGGAATAAATAGCATATTTTAAAAGAGTATTGCATTACTTTCCATTTCATAAGCTTTTAAATTCTGCGTATTGAAATTTATGCATCTATGTACATTTAAAAAGAATTAATAGCCAATATTATATATATATACAATGAGGGGCACAAAAGTGTTCGTACACTTGCGATTTCTTATAAAATTTAATATTTTCGACTAATAAAAATTAATATATTGTAATTGTAATTTTTTTTATAATATCTGCAACTTGTTCTTAATCAAATGATATAATTAATTTTTTAAAAATAGTATAACTATTTTTTTTTATAAATTAATCAAATAGCTACTAAAAAATTACGCCACAAAAGTCTTCGTACACTTCACAAAAATCTCAACTTAGCTTTAAATATAGTATTTTTTTTCTTAATTTAGTACTTAGTAGGATATCTTTTAGTGTCCACAACAACTTTTAAGCATTTTGGTATAGATTTAATCAGTTTTTTTGTAATTTCTGCATCGATTTTCCTCCATTCTTCTGTGATTATTGTTTTCACTTCACATTTAGTGTTTATGTGTCATGTTTTCTTTTTTTTTTTAGTCAAATTCTCCCCAAATATGTTCTACTGGGCTAAATAAAGTGATTGAGGAGGTATTTTCATAATTTGGGGACAGTTATAGAGACACCAGTGGCGTACATTGAGAGCAGTGCGCTTGACGTTATTACCCTGTTAAAAAATTAAGTCGTCTCCAATAGCCAAATTTCGGGTGGGTAATTTAAAATTTCTCTTTAAAATATTTAAATAAAGCTCATGATTCACAATACCATCAAAAAATACCAAGTTACCTAATTCTTAGGTCAATTTACACCCCCACGCCAGAACACCTTCACTTCAATGCTGAAGCTTGGATGTGGGGGACTTCTTGTTCCACTTGAATTCCTGAGATTAAACTTTTTTTTTCATTTACAAGCTATTATAGGCTCATTGGAACCAAAAATGTTGAATTATCTGCCATACCAATCAATTTACTATCAATTTTGAATTTTCTGAAACTTAATCCCAAGAAACTAGTTGGATCGATAAAACATGGAGGTGGAAGTGTTCTTGTGTGGGGGTGTAAATCGGCCACAGAATGACGTAGTTTGGTAATTTTTGTTGATATTGTGAATCATGAGCTCTATTTAAATATTTTAAAGAGAAATTTTAAATTATCCACCCGAAATTTGGATATTGGAAACGACTTTATTTTTTAACAGGATAATGACGCCAAGCACACTGCTCTCAATGTACGCCACTGGTGTCTCTATAATTGTCCTCAAATTATGAAAATACCTCCTCATTCACTTTATTTAGCCCAGTAGAACATATTTGGGGATATTTTGACGTAAAAAAAAAGAAAACATGACAAATAAACACACAATATGAAGTAAAAACAATCACAGAAGAATGGAGGAAAATCGATGCAGAAATTACAAAAAACTGATTAAATCTACATCAAGACCCTTAAAAGTTGTTGTGGACACTAAAAGATATCCTACTAAGTACTAAATTTAGAAAGAAATACAATATTTAAAGCTAAGTTGAGATTTTTGTTAAGTGTACGAAGACTTTTGTGGCGTAATCTTTTAGTAGCTTTTTGATTATTAATTTTAAAAAAAAAATAGTTATATCATTTTTAAAAAAATTAATTATGTCATTTCATTAAGAACAAGTTGCAGAT
>BMAV01007646.1:326150-345565 GCA_019973955.1 Trichonephila inaurata madagascariensis
TTTGTTTGTTTACTTTCAGTAAATTATAATAATTTTTTTAAATAATCGTTTGCTCTTGACTTTTCAATAGGCTCGCGCCCCCTTGTAGAGCTGTCACGCCCCTCAAGGGGGGCGCGCCCCACAGTTTGAGAAACACTGTCTTAGATTGTAATGAAGACAGACTTTTCGGATTACCAGACTTATTGGCTTTTTCGGATTACCTCTCCATTTTCATTTATGTTGAATAAAATTGTTATAAGAATTTTTAGACAATACTCCTAACTCTTTTTGAATAAGCATTCTTTCCTCTTTATAATATTGATATCTATTTATCTATATGTCGGAGGGAAATGATTAAATTAGGGATTTCATCAAATCCCTAAGGGAGATAATCAATTCCCGCAAGATGTTAAAATAAGAACTGTGTAAGATAATTTTCCTAAGGAAAGTAAGTGATTTGATCAAATCCCTAACCTGTTTCACAGAAATGATGAAATAATATTGTCAAGAGTTTAAAAGTGTTCATTTAGCAAATATGGGGCATTATCTAAAGTAGAGTAATTATTACAAAAATAAACATTGAATTACAAATTATTTATCCGAAATTAATTAACAAAAAAATTAGATAACAAAGCTGATATTTTTTTAAACGATATTTGTGATAGAAATTCAAACTTGTTTTAAAAAAAATTATACATTAATGTAGTACTTCAGAAATATCCTACTGTATTTGTATCACCCCTTTTTTTAGTTATTATTTGCCTTTTTAATTGTTGTTGTTGTTAATTATCAAAAAGCTTTTTTTTTTTATCTATAAAGAGGATGTGGTCGAATTTCCTGATTTGTTTGTTTACATTTTTCAATTGAAATTTAATCCAGTTTCTAATTTTATGACATAAATAAAAGTGATACACCAATCGAAAGATAATAATGCGAAGTATATTACTAAATAAAACTAAAAAATGATGTTAAGGTCATTTTGTTTTGGTGCGTCAAGTCAGAAGACCGGCGCTGCCTGGCACGGAAAAGGAGAGAGGAGAGAGGTAAAAGGAAGTGGTAAGAAGCGAAAACACAACTCTACAAATGCTGACTTGTTCATTTCATCATTTCACTAAAACAGTTCGGGAATTTGATCCAATCAATTACTTACAATACGGAAATGACCTCAAAGAGACGTTTTTTTAACATCTTGAGTGAATTGATCCTCTCCCTTAGGGATTTGATGAAAGCAAGTTTATGTCAGCCAACCTTCTTCTATATTTATTCCTGTTGATCTTCTTGCAAGAAAAACTTTGCGCCCAAATATGTCGACTAAAATACAAAGAACAATTTCCCTGCAAATTTCTTCCTACATAGACATTTTTCTGCTGACAAAGATTTGTAAAAATCAATTAATGTCATAGCATAATACATTTCCTTCATACTATGATCGAACAGCAAGTCAATAACTTCAATCTATATCTCTCCTGGTGCTGTATCACTTTCAGCATTAATGGATGGATTTTTGAGTCCAACATACCAAAGGTTATTATAAATGAAATCATATAAATTTTAATATTCAAATATATTTACTTCATATGTCTTTTAAATTTTAAAACTAGAAATGTGGCAGTGATATGTTTTTGTTAGTGATACCTTTATCCGCATACCAAAATTTCCATTTTTATCCCAGGAAAAAAATATTTCAGTAAAATGAATACTATGATTATCCAAATGTACATTTGTGTAATGTCTCATGGATAGCTGAGAGTAACAATACCTTATTTCTAATAATATAAAGGCTCTGGAGCTTAGACCAACATAAATCCATGAGATGCTCAGAGATGCCTGCAGGTACTCGTATCTCAAAGGTATATTGACTGGGATGTCTCGTATGATGCTTAAATATCAGTGCCTAAACTAGATTCTATAAAACATCTACAGGCATGTTGACATTTTACTTTGACTGTAAGAAAATACCCTATATCATGATCTTGATTCCTTGTAATTTAATTTATATTATGTTAATAGTATGAAAAAAAGACTCCAGATGGTCTAGTATATAATTCCTTTAAAATCCCAGTTAAGGGATGGTGGACCTTCACAAAGCCAAATTTTGGTCAAAATTGTGATTTTGATTTTTTAGACTAATAATATTCCTTATAATTCGCGTAGAATAATTCTGTCACAGAATTTTGTCATTTTGATTGATAATTACTGAATAATTTTTTTTTTATTTTACTGAAATAAATGTTTAAAATGCACTTTTCTTAGTTTGTAAATGTTCCTTTTTCATTGTTGCGTAAAATGCTCCTTGCTTTTCAAATTACGTCATATCTCTTTGAAATTTTCGCAACTTATGAAAGTTGATATAGTTCACAAATTTGTGCATTAGTTTTCCAAAAAAATTAACGGATCATATTTTGTGTTTTGAATACCTTGAATGTGTGGTAATTGGTGAAACATTTCATATAATATAGAGAAAATGTATCTTTTTCTCACCAAATTTTATTCTGAATTTAAAACCCATGCACAGATATATTTTATTGTGGTTCATCCATGTATAAAATAAAAACTAATTACACATCTTAAAAACTAATGCGCAAGGAACATTTTTAAAAACAATTTTAAAAAATTTATTTTTTTTTAAAAAAAATAAATTTATAATAGTTTTTTTTAAAAAAAATATATTTAAATTATGAAATATAATAATCATTTATTATGTTGATCCCATGTTCAGCTAAGTAAGATAACAATTTATGAAATTAGTTTTAATGGTTCACCGTTCCTTTAAAAGAAAGATTTTTACTTCGTTGATATGTAGTGATATCTTCCCAAGCAATCGTCAATATCACAATGAATAATATAAATGACAACTCCATACTTTTTTTTAAACAGAAAAAAAAATACTGCTGTTTATTAATACTGTGTTGTTGTTGTTGCTCATACCACCTGTCTGACATAGTCAGATCGAGGCCCATGAAATTCATCGTGGCAATGGGCTGGAAGTACGCCTGTCGTTGGCTTTTAGCCTTGAGCACCATATAGGTGACAGTACGATTTAGATCGGAGAAATTCCCGAAGGAACGATAGATGGCGACATCACCTATCTCCACCTCCACAATTTAGGCATGGAACTGAATTGGAGAGAAATTTTCTCCAGTTCCTTGCACTCGTGATTCAGCCCACAAGACTTTCGGACCCACTGATTTAACGAGCACGTGCTCCGCGTGTACTCGGAGGGTATTTGGCGGTACGAGCATCGAACCCAGGCCTTCCGGTCCGGAGTCCGGTGCTCTAACCACTAGGCTACCCAAGGGGTAATTAATACTGTTGTTATGCTAATGCCACCTGATTGGCGGTGTCAGATCTAGGGTCTCAAAATTCATCGTTGAAGGGGACTAAGGTTACGTCTGTCGTTAGCCACAGATGAGCATCCTATAAATAAAAGTATGATTTGGTTTATTCCCACCCTAATTTTGAGGGAGAACACCCTGGGGGTTGATCAGGGGCTTCCCATCTCTCTTCCTTCCACCAACCACTTGAGATGACTTGCGGCTAGATGGATATTTAGAGTACCCCCATGCCACGCAGGCACTATACATTTATAAACACCCATGCCTTCTTACAGGCGCTAAAGTACAGTAATTAGCGTCACTAACCACTATACCGAATGGGTAAAACGGGATGCAATAATGAGACGTAACTAAAAAGGGGTGACTAAAATCGGTTATAATTATTTTTTTTACTTTCTTAACCCATGAAATAATTTTGATATACTTTTTAAAGCTAATTTTGATATGTAATTGTATAGTTATGTTTATCATTGCAATTCGCTTACCGTTCGGTATAGTGGTTAGTGGCAGTGACTGCTGTGTCTTTGGGTCTGGGTTTGAATCCCCCCAAAAACATGAATTCTTTTAAATGTATAGAGTCTACGTGGCATGTGGGTACTCTAAATAGCCATTAAATTGCAAGTCCTTTTGTGAGGCTGGTGGAAAAGTGAGATACCCCTTGACCACTCCCTAGAGCAGGGATGGCGAACCAATGACACGCGTGACATTAACAGTGCGCAACACAATACTTTGGTCCTGCACTGGTCAAAACGGTTGTATTTTTGTTCAAAATAACAAAGTTCACTTTGAAACATAATCAGCAAACGCGAGTGATCGGTCGGGATGCGCGAGCCAGCGTAGAGCACACTTGTTTTTTATTATTGTCTTATAATCCTAACATTAGTTATTTGTCATCTAATCTTCAACAACAGAAGTCAGACTAATGTTACTTTAATTTAAATTACATGTGTTTCCTACACCCCTCACTTAACTGTAACTGAGCGCGCCATATTTTCCCGCCTTCCTACCCCAAATGAAACTTTTTGAACCCCGTACTGGGACTTTCTGAAAACAGAAAGTGCAACGGACAGACACAAGGTCTTGTCCGCATCAATCCGCAGCACCTTCAAAGGTGTAATTTTCATTTACCCGCATTACTAATTTTAAGTGTAAATTTTAACTGTAAATATTTATTTTCTGTAATATATAAACGTATGTACAATCTCTATCTCTGGCTGTTATTCGAATTCAACCAACGGCACCAGCATGTATAACTAAAGAATTTACCCCAATACAGTGTACAATGTATTTTTTCGTAGTAAATAAAGAGTTTTGAGTTGTTAGTATTTGGTTTATTATGTTCCCAATAATCAAACAAGTCAAAATTATTTGACGGCACGTCTATACCTTATCAAATATTTCTTCAGAAAAAATGGCACTTTGATGCACAAATGTTCGCCACTCCTGCCCTAGGGTGTTCTCCCTCAAAATTGGGTGGAATCCAGCCAAAACGTACTGTCGTCTGTATGGTACTCAAAGCAGCGGCTAACAATAGACTAACCCTTCCTACAATGAATTTTGAGGTCCTTGAACAGACACTATCAGTCAGGTGACATTAGCAGCAACAATAACATCAATTACTAATTTTTCTAGCCACGATGAATTTCGATTGCCTCAATCTGACACCGTCAATCAGGTAGTATAAAGCAGAGGTTACCAAAGTGGTGGTCCATGGAACTCTAGTGGTCTGCGAGAAAAGTTTGCTGGTCCATAGATATACCAGCTGGAATATACTTACTCATCGCGTAAGTTATGTTTTAGAAACATAATTCAATTCTAACAAAACTGAAAAGTTATAAAAAAGCTACCACATAGAAGAGTCGTACTGTTATAGCTGCATTGTTATATATGGATAATAGATCCGTGTCAGCTAAAATTCAGAATGATAATTTAAGTATGCATCTAAAAGAAAGCCTCCTCAACCTATCGTCCAAGGAAACTCTCAAATTTAAATTTCATTCATCCCTATCAAGATCTGCTTCGGCTTTCCATAAAAAGTGAATACCCTTTTAGTGAACAAGCGGTGTGAAAATCTTCGATTCAATTATCCAGAACTTATTTATATAAAAAGGCCTTTTCATCTGTCACACCTATCAAAACATGGTACAGATCTCATCTTGAAATAAATGTAATTATCCGTCTTGCAGTAACAACATTGGATCCAAATATACATAATTTTATTTCAATGCAGGAACATTCATCACACTAGGAATGTATAATGCTAAAAGTTTTATTCACTTAAACCATTTTTTAATAGTTTTGTTTTTACAGAGTTTTTGTATATATTTTGTTTTATTATGGTTTATTAATAAAGCTTTCATAACTCGGTTAAAATAAATAGTTTCCTTTTATTAACTAGGTACATTTTATGTGTTTTTATATCGCAGTTTTTTTTTTTTTTTTTTTAAATATTTAACACTTAAAAAATCCTATAAGTGGTCCGCGGGATTTAAATTATGAATTTACTGGTCCATGAGGTAAAGAAGTTTGGTGACCCCTGGTATAAAAACAACAACAGCATTCCAATTCAATAAAAAGTACAATTTAAATAAAAATTCAGCAAAAGAATATTATAAGAATAAATAAGAAACATATATATATATATATTCATTTATTATTTTATAAAACGGGAAATATCTCTTTAGCATACGCTGAGTTTATATAAATTTATTTTGCGTAAAAGTTAAAAAGAAATAACATAATATCCTGTTGGAAAAATTACGGACAATAAAACACTTTTCATTTCAAAATGAGAAAATATTTGAAGTAACACAAGTATAGAGAGAGAGAAAATAATTTATGTGCATAATTAACAATGAGTAAAATCCCGAATGATTAGAATTCACAACTACACTTTTAAATATTAATATTGCTAAAGATTGTTTAAAAATACTAACAACAGCGAAGTATTTCATTTTAAATTCTTCCGAAACATCACCATTAGGATCCATTATCAAAACCATGTTTTATTTCACTTCTCAAGACGAGTGGCATTTTCCAAAATGAAAATCCTTTTATTAATGAAAAAAAATGAAATACATGTAAAATTCATCTGAACGGAAAACAGAAAAAAATCAAATGAAAAAAAAATTGAAAAAAACAAACAAACAAAAAAATATGTTATTAATATATTGATGTTTGTAATATTTATTTCAAGAATATTCTTGCTGTAAAAATATATAAAGGATTTCAATCTTTTACTTTGGCATTAGACATGATATACAAAGGGAAAGCCAAAATTTAGGGGGTTCATAAGATGGGTTCAAAAAATCGAATTTTTTTTTCTTTCATAAATTGCGCTTCCTGAACATGTCTAGAATACGGTGATAAAATACAGTGATACGGGGTTTTAAAATTCAAAGTCATTATAATGATACAACAGTTAGAAGGAACTGTTCGGAGCGCTGAGTTGGCAGTCGAAGCCTGGGCCTATTGTTTGCAGTCGGCTTGATACCTGGGATACCCTTCTATACAAATATACGTTTATACAAGTATAGACAAGTTTGTACAGGTTTAAAATATATTAGGAATATATTTTAGTTAGGAAGGAAATATCTATAGTTATTGAATATTTTGTCGAACTTATTTTAGTCTTGGTTTAGCTTCGAAGAGTACAACAGCTACAAATTATTTTCGCAATGATTGGTCGAAAAGTAAATACGACTAGAAATGTTCATCCTTGATCGTAATAAAAAGAGAAAGTTTAGTGGAAACCGTTTTACCACCCAAAATTATACGGTATTTACATCAGCTTCTGCGAGAAAACTAAAAAAACAGCATGGACACTCTTGGAGGTTCCCATCACTCCAACTTTTGTGTATTGCATTTTGGAGTTTGTTTCAGTATTTGCTGCTATTTTAGAAACTGTAATATGCAAGACTTCGTAAAAGTGATTTATCTTTCTTGCAGAGACGCAAAATAATAACGAATCTATAAATTCGTTGCTTTGGACTTTTGTTCCAAAGCATCTACACTCTGGTACCAAGGTCGTTGAAATTGCAACATGCTTACCTGTCATTATCTTTAACTAAGGTTTTGTATGAGCATTAACTTAAAGACGACTATGAAATGCCCCGTTGGTCGTGAAGCGCATACTAATGTACAGAAACGAGATCAAACGCGTATCTCGCGCTCTGAGAGGTGCACGAGTGATGCTGTTAAACAAAGAAGAAGTGAAACATGACCTGAACTATCTGCTTTGAAATAATTCCAAGAGGAAAAGAAAGGAGTACTCTATGGACCAGGCATCACCGATTGAGGATAAGTTAAGATTTTTCATAGTCTTAACCGGACTTGAATTTTTAAACGCGTTTTTCTCAAAACTGTGTTTTTCAAACTTTCCTCCATCATATCTCAATAATGGTTTAACTCCATGAATTCAAATTTATAGGGTAGACTCAGAACACATATAGACGCACGGAATTCCCTACGATTATTGCAAAATTTCCAATATTCCTATTTTTTTAAAACAAAAACATTAAAAAAAAAAATGAAATTCGAAACTTTTTCTTCAGAGGTCTACCTAAAATCTAATTTTTGGTATTTTTAATTGAATATTGTCCATTCCGAGCATTTAAGCTTACAGATTAAAACACCGTTATTTTTTTTTTATTTCAGATAAGCCAATCAGTTAAAATCGTGCAGGAAGTGAGCATCCATGTTTTCGAGGCGGGTGTGTTCAGAGTGCTATAACTCGCGTTTTATTGGATATTTTGGGATAAACCTTTATATACATAATCTCAAAATACATATAAATAAATGATAGAAAAACTAATGTTCTATTTTTTTACTGGTATCAAAAATATTCCCAAAAAATGCTTGAAACACAGGTCGTTACATGGATGAACCCCCTTAAAGGGATTTTTACAATTACTCCTCCCAAGGTTTGGCAACAGTGCTAGTATCCAGCACTGAATAATGAGTAGTCGGTAACACTTTTATAAAGCGTGTTACTTGTAGGGTTTGCAATATCGGACCAAAAGTTCAACAACGGTATTAGGTACTTTTTAGATATTAAATGTAATGTTTGGTATTTTTAATTGAATATTGTCCATTCCGAGCATTTAAGCTTACAGATTAAAACGCCGTTATTTTTTTTTTTTATTTGAGGTAAGCAAATCAGTCGAAATCGTGGAGGAAGTGAACATCCATGAATTCGAGGCGGGTGTGCTCAGAGTGCTATAACTCGCGTTCTATTGGATATTTTTGGCTAAAACGTTTACATGCTCTTAAAATACATATAAATAAATGATAAGAAAAACTTAAGTTCTATTTTTTTACTGGTCATAAAAAAGAAATTCCCTAAAAATGCTTGAAACACAGGCTGTTACATGGTTGAATCCCCTTAAAGGGATTTTTGTGATTACTCCTTCCAAGGTTTGACAACAGTGCTAGTATCCAGCACTGAATGAGGAGTAGTCAGTAACACTTCTATACAGCTTGTCACTTGTCTTCCCTTGTAGTAGTTGGAGTATAGGAAACAGTTCAACGGGGCAGCTCCGTTGTCGATTTACGTTAATGAGTATAGGAAGGCAGTTAATCGCTTTTTTATTTGAGGAAGGTGTGAAACCTGCGGAATTTTTTTTTTTTATTCGTCGCATGCAAGCGCAATATGGTAACAGCTGTTGATCGCGAAGCAAGATCTACGAAAGAGGAACACTTCAAACAAGAACTTCTTTATGTGATGGCGAAAGATCGGGCAGTCTCTTGACGTCAACCACTGAGGACAACGTGCAAGTCGTTGAGGGTAATGGAAGACTGCAATCCATCGCAGGTTTACCACCTTCAGCAAACAAAAAGCGAATCACTGTTGACCTTTTCTCCTTGGTGCAGATCGACATTGGAGCTGACATATTGAATGGTCTGCTACACTCCAACGACTACAAGGGAACACAAGTGGCACGTTGTATAGAAGCGTTGCCGACTACCCATCATTCAGCGATGCACAATAAATCTGTCGAGACCTGAAACGTCGTCCCGTTGGTGTGGTAGTTAGGATAGGGCCGTGCCAGCTCAGGTGTCGTCCACGTCACTTGACTATGGTTCAAAATTACGTGGTCCTTTGCCAAAAGCCCTCGTGTAGCTGAACAGTGCGACGTTGGGCTGACCCCTCATTAAGCGCTGAATACTAGCTACGTTACCATATCTTGGAGGGATTGCAAAAGTCCCTTTACATTTTGACCTTGCCGCGTATTACACATAAATCTGAATGATTATGTATATTGATTACCAATACAGATTCACACCGGTGAATCGTATCTTTTTAATGTATTACAGGAAGCTTCACCAATATTTCAAAGGTGCTGTAAGGATATTTCCACCAAAAGGAAAATTTAAAAATTCGACTTTACTTTTACTGACTTTTTTCCTAAAATACTCTTGCCTTACGTAGGGTTTATGTGTGTGTGCAAAGTCGTCAAATTCTTGGATGTGTAGCCAATAGCAGAAAACCGCCCCCCCCCCCTTATGTGTGGAAAACGATTAATGTATTTTAATCGTTTCGATTTTTGGCAACGTTGAGGAAATGATTTTGCTGAAATCAACTCGAAAGTGGGGAAGGGTGTAATTGGCAAACACTCATGTGGAAATATTAGACCTACAGACTTGAAATTCGGCTACCATGTTATCTTTCTTGAGTAGAGATCTGGTATGAACTAGGTTTCAGGAAATCGACTCCCAAGGGATGGTTATGGGAGCGTTTTAGAAAAAAATTCTCGTTTTTGAACTATTACACTCACATATTCGAAAGTTGATAGACATATATAATTTGAGAAGAGAAATTGATTAAAACCGTTTTTTGCGGAAATTTATTTCTAAGGGGTGTGACTAAGGAGTTATAAATATTTAAGTCCTGTTTTTTTTTTTTTTTTTCTCAATTCAAGAGAGGAGGGTAATAAAATGTTTTTTCATTGCAATTGGAAGCTAAATGTTAAGAATTAGATATCAATAATTTAAAAGAATAGTCACAGTTTGTCATGTAATAACCAGTTAAGAGGGGATTGGTAACGCTTCCTCTTAATATAATTTAAAATGTGTGTTTCGTTCGAATTGTTTTACAACATTTTATAACATTTTATTTTGTCCTATTGCTTTTATCTTTCAAACCCAGTTTATATTCTTTTTCCGAAATTTATTCAGATATTTATTGATTTTATTGAATTACTTCTTCTATAATATTATCTGCTTACGAAAAAGGGAGCAGAAAGAAAGTCTAATCAATATATTCTTTTATTACTCACAATCTATTAAATTCTATAACTTGGTCTATTACGATTTTTCATTATTGTACACAGAGAAACATTAGTGGCATAGTTACGAAAAAATTTTCTCTATATTAAAAACTTTTTTCGTGATGGCATAGTAGATTTATAACGTACTATTGCAACAATGCCAACGTTCAGGATAATTCACCAAGTTGGCAACCCTGATTCTGCATGTGTCGTACGTGCTGAATTGGCCCCTGTGTGCTTCATTTCATATAATATCACCGATACGGTTGTGATAGTACACTATTGAAAGATCTTGCAAAGAAACATCGCAACGGTTGCCTGGCTTGGAATCGTTGCGGAAGAGCAAAGGCGCTGCCTCATACAAAGAATTATTAACAATCACTGGAGCGAAAATATTCAGCCATACTTTATCAATGAAGTGTTGGAGCATGAAGCCTTTGTGATGAATTTAATTGGAGCAGCAACAAGAGAACGAACTTTGCGAAAAAAAACAACAAATAAATAGAAGTACAAGTACAAATTACAGTTTTACAATGTAAACAATGACTATTAATAGTGTGTTGTATAATTTGTACAATAGTGGTTGTGGTCCGCCTTCAAGAAAACAAGGGGAACCCCCCCCCAAGTAATTTTAAAAGAAAAAAATAATTATTTTAATAAATGTGATTATGATAAAGAATTTCTACATTTGTAAAAAATGAAATATTTCTAGTGTTAAAGAAATTCTGTATAACTAAATTTATCTCTCTTAAGATATATTTTTAATTTAAACAAACTTATGATTTATTGGTATCTAATTTTTTTTTATAATATTGCAAATGATATATATCATGATTTCTAATTTATAAATTGTATTTAAGACTTTTAAGAAATTGTCGGCAACACATACAAATATGTAAGCAAATTTTCGACATCCGACATTAATGAATATTTAACATTTATATTATTTTGAGATTTCGTGATCATTAGATATATCTTGACAATCGCAGGTTTTGTTGTTTTAGTCATATTTTGTTTTGGTTTTGAACAAAAGTTAATAATATTCAAAATGTTTCATAAAACTTTAAGAAGACACAGTACGATTCAATTGACAAAAATCGGTCAAAAGATCAAATCTAATTTTGGTAGACTAAATTATTCTTAATATACTATTAAATAACTTCACAAAATTTGATAGTTCTAAACTTAAAAAACGCAGAATAATGTTAGCTTTTATGTCGTTTTTATTCACATCCATATGACAAATCAAAACTTTAAACTGACTTACCTCAGAAAGATAAAATAACTAGTTTGTCTTCATTTAAAATGCTTAGGCTTTTTTTCTAGTGTGCCTAATACTTTGATTTTTTTTACCTGTTGTGCTAATAGTATATGTAACAAAAGAAGGTATGCATTTTTGAATCAAGGCAAGACTTATTTTTTAAAAAAATAATTGAACTCAAAATGTATATATTTTTTAAGGAATTTTCAATAAGCTTTCATAAAAAAGAAGTATTGTACAAATACCAATCATGCTATCGCAAAGCCCTTACCAACTTTTGTTATACATAGTTTGACATACTTGTAAATCAAATGTGATGCGTGTATGCAAATTTTTATAGAAGGAGTAGCATTTTAAAATCACTTCACATATTTTGAGTTTTTTCCTTAAGAAATTAAATGGCTCGCTTTTTATGAAATTTTAGCACAAATTCTGTTTAACATTGTATACACACATAAGAGACAATCAAAAAATTCTGAAAATCCTTAAATTAAAACTTTTTGCGTAAATCGTACCATGTCCAATTAAATTAAAAACAATTTTTGTTAATACTTCAACCCATGCTCTTGGTCAATGATTGCTAAAATTTTGTAATAAAGAATAAAAATTCAAAAAAGTGCAACAGGACCTCTATTTTAATGATGCAGTTATATTTAACTGAACCGCATAGTTTTATTTTTACTAAGAAAACTGTCTGCATGTTATTTCAAAACTGAGATTAAACTTCCAAGTATCGTGATTGTTTTCGAAATTCCATAAAGATAAGAACTTCAACCAATCTAAAATTGTTTGAAAGCAATTCGATATCATTCTGAAGAAGAAATAAAAGCATATTTTCTATTTTTCTATTTCGTAGAGTAGCTATTCTATCTGGACAATCCAAAAAACAAGGGAGAAAAATCAGTGCTTTCCTCTTTCTTTGGTTCCAAAGTGGCTAGTCGCGTGACAGCCACCAAGTTGAGTTGTTTTTCTGCTGGTCAGAGTTGCGTTGTTTGGCTAACGAACTCCCAATTACGCCCCGTCGTCATTTGAGAAGGGGCGCAAGCAAGCAAAAAGCCCCGGGACAGATGCTGACGTTCTCAGCTGTAGAAGTTTGCCGGGGCTTGTGCTTTTCCCTTGGATTGGGAAACCAACATCCTGCAGTGATTTGTAAAAGAATTTAATAAGATGCCCTGTTTTAGTGAGTGATCGGATTGAAAGGGCTTTTAGGGCATAATTATATGTAGTTTTTCTTCGGATTATAGGGTGTATTAAAAATGACGAAATATAATTACAAATTTGCTTGAAATTTAGATTATATGAGTAGTTATAGATTATGGGGAAAACTCTCTCTCTCTCTCTATTTATTCTTAAATGAAATTCTTATTCCAGCTTTAACTAAAGCATTTTAAAGTGCGATGAAGAAACTCGAATGCAGATAAAAAGGGTTGATTTTAAATTTGGCTGATTATATAAAAATCGAAACGTGTTTTATTTTGTTTTTATTAAATATTTTTTTCTCCTTTACACACATAAATGTTGCTTATAATATGTTGGATTGATTTTGCAGAACAACTCTGTTAACAATCCATTTACGGCTGGTTGGTGATTGTTGTATTTAATTCTAACCTTATCCATATTTTTTGTGCAAAATATCTAGATAGAGCGTTGAGGGAAAAAAAAGTGACTGTCCAATGAATTGGCGCCAATGGTTATCAGGCTGTATTTTCATTAGTTTCAGTTTGTGTTACATAATATATCACTGGTTTTATGTTATTGATAAGTATATATTGTATGCAAAAATAAATTATAATTGAACAAATGGAAAGAAATGCCTGATAAAACTATACATTAATCCGAATTGAATTGGCCCAATGTTCCAAAAAACCGCACATTCTTATATATTTTTCTTCTGGCTTTTTATTATTATTTTGGATTTAAAAGTTAATATAAATAGTTACAAAATTATATTTACTCTTAGCAACCGTATGATCCTAAATGGCGTAAAGACACATTGTTCTTTTTTTTAAATTTATGGAAAGTCAAACACTTCTTATTGCATTATCTTAAGTCTTAAATACTTTTTGCGTAATTCAGCATTTAAGTTGCACTTTATATAAATTTCAAACCGCTTAGACCAGGGGTACTCAACATTTTTTCCTAATGAGCCGTAAACATATGTTAGCAATTTCCCGCGTGCCGCATCATAAAGATAAAGAGGGGGATGTTAAATTGTGGAAAATTGATCAAAATATTTTAACTATTTGTTTGATTTCTTTAATTACTATTCTTTATATTTTTTTTATTTTTGTCACTAACACTGAATTAGAAATATTTAATAAACCCTCCTTCATAATTTCTGCATGAGTAAACGGTTTCATATGATTACCAATAATACAACAAACATCCTAAGATATCTTTGTTATCGGTGTGACATTACCACTGACAAAACACTTTGTTGCTGTTGCAAAGATTATTCAAGAAATCCTATTTATTACCTTTAGAAAGAGATCTTCGAGAAAAAATTTCATTGAACGATTCCTGCTTTTTAGTATTTTTTAAATACAGCGCATTCGTGACACATCAAACAATTACTGATCCATATTTGTTTTTCATCACAAAATAGTCAACCTCCCAATCGTATTGAAACGATATATTTTCTTTCAATATTTTTCGCTTGTAAGATATGAAGATAGTTAAAAATTAGTTACACCAATAAAATTGTCGCTACTCCATTGTTGTCTGTTATCACTAACCGTAATCGTCCCAAATAGCAAAAGAATATCAATTCGTTCTTGTCCGACACCAACAGCAAAAAGCAAAATGGATACATCTTATTTTTTGACTCCAAATTTTTAATATATCGTTCTTCAATAAGTAAAATTTCAGAGCAATGGACACTGACCGGGCCACTTAAAAAGGCTCGGTGTGCCGCAAGTTGAGAATCGCTGTTTACATGATATATTATCCGTATTATTTTATTTCAAGTTTCTTGCCTTCTTAGGATTTCAGTGAATGTATACATACATGATTTATGACCAAACTATGTTCAGAAAACAAATCGTACTTTGAGCTGGTAGTAAGCTCAAATTACCTTTTTAACACTATTTAGATTCACAAACGAGTTATAAAAATAGTACACAAAATACAATATATGTGTTGTTTTTGCTAATGCAAACGGTTCGACCGTGTCAGATCGAGGCCTAAGAAATTCATTGAAGGAAAGGGGCTGGAATGTGTGTCGTTTTGCCTACAGCCTTGAAAACCATGAAGGTGATAATCAGATTTCCCACTGTTCTACGACCAAGTTTTGGGGGAGAAAACCCCGGAGGGTGATCTGGCAACCATTTTTTCATTCCTCCCCCCATCCTTCATTCGTAATTACTTTCGGTTCAATGAATATTCGGAGTGTCCCCATACCGCACAGACACTATACATTTACAAATATGTATGCCTTATTCATGATTCAAACCCGGACACTCGGCACAGTAGTCAGCGTCGATAACCACTATCAAGTCTTGACAACTCAATATATGTACTCATAATTAATAAGATATACATTATATGTACTCTATTTTACATATTGTATCCGTTTGAGGAATTTTCTGATCCTACTCACTTTATTTTACTTTTAAGTTCAGCATTTTTGATTATGTTTATAGACATAAAGTAAAATGGTCGTATGTCGTAGTTTATAACTTAAGGAAAATGCGTTTATAACTCAAGTTCGTATACATTTTAACGTGTGAGTATCATACATTTAAATATATTTATATTGAAATATACTTCAAAAAAGAAATTTATTTTATTCTGAAAGGCCTCTTTTTTGTAAAATTTACATTTATTTCACTTTCATTTCTAAATATCTTAATCAATCTGTACATAAAGGAGAAAAACAACTCACTTGCTCATCACGCAATGTCCGGAACTATCAGAACTACAAACTCGAAATTTGGCAGGCATGATTCTCTTATAAAATGGAGATCAACAAAGAACGGTTTTGAGGTTAATCGAATCTCAATTGGTTTGCGGGGGTGTATAAAGTTTTTGAATAGATATGAAAGCTTAATGCTTGGACTTAAATATCAAAAACTTAAAAGCAATATATAGTCATACATTTATGAAACACCCTGCGAAGAGTTGAGTTACTGCTAGTAATAATAAATTTCATATTCGTTATACATGCTTTAATAATATTTAGAGATATTTTAAATTGTTTATGAGTAACTCTGTAACCCCTTACCGTATGTTTATTTTTTTAAAAAAAACGACAACAAAAAATCCATTATTCTTTCATTTAAGAAACATTTTAGACCGTTGTTCTGGCTATAAATAAGAATAAAAAGCAAAATTTTTATTTTAGTTTTGGATTTTGATCTGCAATTGAGATAGAGGACGAATATTGCTATCTTGCACGTAAATCGACTTTTATTATCTCTTTTTGAACAGCTGTTTCGAAGAAAACTTTTTTTTTTGTCCTTCAATATATTCATCTATAATTTTTCAACATAAATAATAACAGCAGTCTTTATTTTTAAAATATATATTCACAATTTTCTTCTTTTGATGTATTTTGATACAAGGTGCAGCACATATCCTAATATTGCACTTATTACACATGGAACGATTCTTTTCTTTTTCCTTTGATATCACTTTTAGCACAATACTACCTAGTACTATGCAGTAGTTTCTTTTTTTATGTTGATAGAGCAAAACAGGGAAAATGGCTTTCCCTTATTCGTAGAATTGCAAAAGATTTTAGTCTACTCTGTTTTTTTATATTTGGACCGCTATGTAGCTCCGTTAAGGCTGTTTTCGTCTAATGTTAAATAATAGGATCCAAATTCGGAATATTTTTTCAAATATAAAAGTACTCAAACACTAATATTATATATTCTGGCCTCATTATCCTGTAAAGAATTACTTATTTCATCATACTACTCAGTTTTATCCGAGTTGGCACATTTTTTTCTTTTATAAAATGTGTGTTGTGTGCGTTTCGCATTTTTTCTCCAATACCATAATGCTAAACCAGATTTCCTTTTACATTAAAAAAAAAAACAATTATTTATGAAATATTTTGTAATTTTAAAAACTTTATAATATAAATAAATGCATGAGTTACAAGGTCATAAGTGTTTATGAAAATTGAGGCATTTTTTCTGTCCGAAAATGTGCTCCGCGTAAAGTTCACGCTATTGTGTATATGGCGAAATTAGTCTTAAGGTATTCGACTACGTTCGGAACCATGATTTTAAAAAGGCGCATAAATGGATAATTTTCGTGCTATTTAGTGTCACTTAGATTAGAATACATATATAAAAATTTTTTAAGGACATTTGGACAAAAAAAATTTATTTAAATATAATATATTACGGCTAAAAATTAACTTAGAATAACCTTTTTTCAAAATGTTCTTCTTGATTGGAAAAAGCTTCTATTATAATAATATTTTGCCTGTATGTAGCTCAGACCTCTGTACAGAGTCTCAACTACGAATTTTGAAAAATCCACATTATTTTCAGATTTACAACCATTTGAAATAATTATCGGCGTTTTTTTCTTAAAATTTCACCCCTCTGTTGTCTCACAATACATGGATAAACCCACTTCTAAGTTATATATTTCAAAAATTCTAGTTGAGCCTTTGTACAGAGGTATGAGCTATAGACAGGCAAAATATTATTATAGTAGAAGCATTTTTCACAAAAGGAGAATATTTTGAAAATGGTTCATTCTATGTTTATTTTTTGTCAAAGTATTGCACTTAAATAGTTTTTCAATCTAATACTATTCTTGAAACAATTTTAAATTCATTTTCTTATCAAAGTGACACGAAATATCATAAATATTATCCATTTATACGCTTTTGCAAAATCACGATTCTGAATGTATTCTTATATCTCAAGTCTTTTCACTAATTTGCTTCTGAAACCTAAATTTTCTTTACCACATATTTTTTAATACAAATTATATGCGTTCCAAATGCTAATGTCTAACAAATGAAAGAATACTTTTTTGTATCATATTTTTTCTAAATTTACTATCAACTTTATCAAAATTTACGAAATCACGACGACGGATAGCAGGCAATCTCACGGGTTCAGACGAAGATCACTTCTATTCGAGTGTGAATATTAAATTAACTCAGTGACACAACAGTCTATGAGGGCCAAGGCCTACTATACCCATATTAGTATACGTGACCTTGGGCCCTGGTGTGAATGAACTAATGTTCTGATCAGGTGCTTAGCGAAGCGAAACAAACCCCTGGTGATATAGTATCCGAACACGTTCGGAGAACTTTTTAACAAAATAGCATATTCAAACAATATAAATGCTTTTTAGGACTCAATACCAATATTTAACTAACAGTATTTAGAAAAAATTGGCCTAAATTTCTCAAAGTACAATTGCATATGAAATTTTAGCAATATTTTTTATAAAATCTCAAAGTAATTAGGGAAAAAAGTAATAAACTCATATTAGTAAAATTATTACTAAAACAAATAAGATGCATTTATCTATAAAACTTACTAAATTTTAATGTTTTATTAAGATTTTAAAGTTTTAGAGCTGATTTAGTAAGTACTATAAGAAAAGTCACATTTTTAATGAGACCATTATTTAAATAACAAGCCATAACTCAAAAAGTATTCATACGACGAGAAATATTTTAGTACGCTTGTTAGAAAATAACATAAATATCTGGTTTAAAATGTTTTATAGAAATACATTCGTAATATTTTGAATTATCAGACTCACCATGGTAGATTTTGAACATTTTAAATGACCACTTCTAGTAGATCAAAAACTCAATATTCCGGATTTTTTAACTTTATAAAATTGATTGTAAGTTGGCCTCTAGGAAGCGTAGAAACAAAACAAAGTATGTTTTGTAAAGCCAAAAGATAGCTCTATTCAATAAAATTATATATAATATGTTTTTGATATCTATGATCTGAATTTGGTCATTTTCGACGTGTTTGGATACCTTTAGTTCTCCAGCAAGCTTGGTACTTATTTAGTGATCCATTGAAGGGATGGAAGGTTGAGTCACAACCTTGCACAGCCCAAGTTTGAACCTCGGCCTTGTGGTCTGGAAGCGCGATGCACTACCACTCACCCACTGGGCTTCGTGTGAATATTACAGTAGCATAAAATACAACTCCACCCGAACTATCTTGATTGTGAACATTTTGACCAGTTTAGATCCTCTGAATTAACTCGATAGTGCACTTTAAGGTAGTGCTTCTCAAACTTTCAATATTTGCTACCCAATATTTAATAATAATTTTCATCGCACCATCCCCTTCCATACAAATAACAATGCAGAAATTCAGTAATACTATACATTGACGCTACAGCTTCAATACGACTTCAACCTCTAAGTTTCACTGGCGTATATATATGTCTCACTCAAACGGTACGTTAAATTCCCCAGATGTACATATATGTCTTTCCGAAGTACCGTCTTTTCTGTGCACTACTACCCATAATATAATTCCAAAGGCTTTGAAATGCAATTAAAGGACATGGACGCTGTTTGCAAGAGATTTATTTGTATCAGAAGATTTGTTATTTATTCATTTT
>BMAV01007646.1:359671-408858 GCA_019973955.1 Trichonephila inaurata madagascariensis
TTAAAAATGTATTGCCCCCCCCCCCTCTAAATCTTACTTCCAGGTGAAAAAAAAATTGCATTTTCATAAAACAAAAATTCTTTTTTTCCAAACTTACATTTTATTTTTCGTAGAACTAATCACCGTCATTTATGAAAACTTTCATATTCTAAGATATCATATTTTGATTATTAATTCTTGCTACAAATAGTTACAAAATGCATGTCAACCAAATACATAAGACATATATTCTGTGATCTTGCATCCAAAAGAAAAAAAAAAAAAACAGGCACTGCGCAAGCCCCGGTTTAAGGCTAGTGATACAGAAACCGTTCTGTTCCCTTCAGTGACAGGCGGTGATCTCTCCGCCCTAATGAACGGGTTCGAGCAATCGCGCCTCCTTAATACGTCCTGCACAATGTCCACTAATAGCACACCCCGGTAACTAATGTCTGGCATGCTCTTAACTGCCCACCGTGAGAACGGTGACGGACGGAATTCAATTTCGAGGACCTGTAATCTGTCGGAATGAACCTTACTCACTTTTCCAAGAAATATCTGACTCTGTTCCTAGGAGCAGTGCAGTTTATTGCAGCTTAGTTCTGCAATGAACAGAACTACCAAGTTTTGATTGAAAGAGTATGATTAGGAAATAAATGCATTTATTTTTTTATACAAAATGCATAATGGAATCCTTTAGTGTTGCCTTGTTTTGGTAAAGAGCATAATTATATATGTATTGGAAGGAATGCAATTTTCATTAAAAAAAAGTTTTGCACAGCAATAGAAGAAGGAGTTGATGACTTTGAGTTAAATCATCTCGAAATATCGGGTGTTTCTAAGTGAATATTGGAGTTTTAACGCTTTATAGTATTTATTACGCATAACAAATACAGTTCATGCATCGAATGAAAGAGTAGCTGAAAAAAATTTACCTAGAAGCTTATAAATGTTCGATGTGAGCCCCATTCGTCACACGGCACACATCAAGTCGATAGGCGAGTTCATTCCAAACTTTTTTCAGTGTGTCTGAGGTAATTCTTGCAACAGCTGCTTCAATCCTGTGTCTTAAGTCTGGAAGGTCAGCTGGTAACGGAGGTACAAACACACAATTCTTAATTATCCCACACAGATAAAAATTGCACAGCATCAGATCGGGTGAACATAGAGGCCATTTGAAACTAGCTTTATCGTGAGGCTCTTTGAGGAAAATCCATTGGTCGGGTACAAGGATGTTCAACCAATCGCATACTGAGAGATGCCAGTGAGGCGGTGCATCATCTTGCTGCTAAATGAAGTTATCTGGTTCACTTTCTTTCAAATGAGGAAGTAGCTGTAGTTGTAGAGCATCAAAATAGGCAAAACCAGTTAAAGTTGGCTGTCCGAACACTAAAGGCCCATACACTTTCCGCCGAGATATGGCACAAAAACATTCAATTTAGGCGAATCTGGTTGCAATTCTAGCACCTCCTGAGGATTTTCTAAGCTCCAGCTGTACTCGTTATAAGTGTTCACATGTTCACTGAGTTGCTCACCGGAACGCTTGTTGCACATTAATAACAGATTCTATGTTTGCAAACTGAGGAACACAAAACGCTTTCTGTTCACTAGTTGCCATTTTTCTACTAGCGCGCTGATCCGCGGGAAAGGTAAAAGATAAATGTCCATTTCACGCGCATGCGCACACGTTCTAGCAAACAAAACTTTTTCAGTTTGTCTTTCATTCGAGGTATGAGTTATACTAATAAGTTAAATGTAATAAGTACTAAAAAGCATTAAAACTCCGATATTCATTCATAAACGCCCTGTATCAGTTATATAAGTGTAATGAGAAGATAATTAAGTATCATACTCGTGAAAATTTCCTCATGAACCAACGTTATAAGTTTAACTAAGGAGTCGATTGGTTGGTTTGAATACACTTCTCTATTTAGAGCTGCACTACGGTTATTATAAATTCCCTCTTATTCTCCCTTAAAACATGGTAAAAGATAAGAATATTTGAGGTATTTCGTAAATTTCACTCAACAGGAAGAATTTGATTGGTCGATTGAATTGGTGTAATGGTTATATTTGGTTAAATTAAGCTAAGCTTACGAAATCTGTCACTAATAGCCCTCTTGTGCTTTTTAGTTCGACATTAACATGACTATCACCAGTAGCCTAAAGGAGAATATTAGGGTTCCCTTCAAAATCAGGCAGGTTTGTACATGGCATCAATCGGGCTTTGGGTCCCCTAGAATCATGCGTCCCATACCCCCACGATGCGGGGGTGTACCTTACGCCCCTGACTCTCACTCATTAAAATGAAAAAATTCTTTAGCCAGTAATATAATGATGTTATTACTTACTTACCTCTGAAAAATTACAAAGATATTTTAACGCACAAATTAGCTTAAATAACAGACTAAATAATTTCGTAAAAGTTATAAATTCATTGAATTCTTCCTAACAAATTAATTTGTAATTGCAACTCCCAGCCTATGCGTCATCTATTATTCATTAAAATCCATCATTTAAATGCAAACAGAATTAAAAAATACCGCACACAAGCTAGTTTCAGCAACGGTTAAGGTATCCGAACACGTTGAAAATGACAAAATTCGGTTAAGACAGATAGTTTTTATTATTATTATTATTATTTTATTGAATATAGTACTATCTTTTTGCTTTACGAAACATGCTTTGTTTTGTTTCTACGCTACCTAGAGGCCAAGTTACAATTAATTTTTTAAAGTTAGAAAAAACGGAAGAGTGGGTCTTTGATCTACCAAATATGGGCATTTGAATTGCTGAAAATCTGTCACGGCGATCCTGATAACTAAAGATATTACAAATGTATTTCTGTAAAACATTTTGAACCTAATATTTATGTTATTTTCTAGAAAATGTACTAAAATATTTCTCATTGTATGAATACTTTTTGAGTTATGGTTTGTCATTTAAATAATGGTTCTCATAAATAATGTAACATTTCTTATAATGTGTTTACTCAATCAGCTCTACAATTTTAAAATTTTAATAAAATATTAAAATTTTAGTGCATTTTCTAGATAAATGTATCTAATTTGTTTTATTAATACTTTTACAAATATATGTTTATTACTTTTTTCTCTGCTTTAAATTTTTTCAAAAATATTGCTAAAATTTCACTTATAATTGTGATTTTTTTAAAAAATTCAGGTAATTTATTTTAAATACTGTTAGTTAAATAGTAGTATTTATAGGTATTGTGTCATAAAAAAGCATTTATAATGTTTGAATATGTTATTTTGTTAAAAAGAGCTCCAAACGTGTTTGACTACCGAGCTAATTTTATGGTTACACGAATTTGATGGACTTTATATAATAGTATTCACCTATTCACTCAATTGTTCATATCGAATGGATTACAAAATTAGACTAATAGTCCATGATGGTGCCTTAACGCGATGAAATTCAGAGCAATTAACCGTAGAAATGATGCATTGTAATCAATTGCATGGTTACATACGTACTGAGATGCTAAACTATCGAATAACTTTGTGTATATTTGTGAAGAAACTTTCCAGTACACTTTTTTTCTCGTGTGTTTGAAAAATTATACTTTATATATTGGAAATATGGAGTAATTATTCGAAATGTTTTCGTCGTAACTGATGATGCATATTTTACCTCTATGTAAATGTGCTTCGCATAAACAATATATTATATACCCACTATATGCCATCATCTGTATAATAAGTGACACAAACATATATTTAAAAATTTGGGGAAGAACAAAAGATCTGAAAACTACTGTTTTTTAAAGAGAAATTTTTTGACAACTTTTTAAAATGGCTTCAATAAATATGGTTGAAGCCATATGATAAATTATCAGGATATAAGTGTAAGACAGTTACTGAAATTGATCTCTGTAATAAATTAACATGAAAATCGCATGTGGGCAAACATTGACCATAGTAGCAATCTATGTATCTCACATTAATAAAAATATTAATACAAAAAAAATCAAAATTTATAGTTGTTTTTGTTAACAGGGTATGGAAATTTGTGTGTATGTGGAGCCTAAATCTTTGGAAGTATACCATCCTGAGTATTAGTCATTTTATTGTGTATTGCTCAACTTGAGTATTTCACAATATATTACGCTTTTGCAGTATGATTAATAACCCTCATATTTATAGATTTTTCTTTATAAATTTTTAGATAAAATTTATTTTTATGTACATTTTGAGCTGTAAATGAGTTTCTTCTTTTGTTGATCAGTATTTTGAGTTGTTTAAACTTCTTTTTTTAGCAATATGAAACAGACCGATATGTTTCTTTATAATTAATCATGGACTTTTTTATAACGTTAATGTGAATCAACAAAGCTGGATGGTTAGTTTAAGTTTGTCGAACTATATATACAGTAATTCATATTTCAACATATATGAACATCAGAGGAAAACAATTTTAGAGTGTTATTTTGTTCACACAAGTCAATTTTATATACAGTCGACTCTCTCGCTAATTCAAACCTTCGATAACACGAACCCTTCGCTGATTCGAAGTATATGCTCAGCTCCTAGAAAAACTCTTGATATTTCAAACTAAGATAATACGTTTTGCTCAATATTTCGAAGTAAAATCCGTGGGTGGCCAAAATGCAAGCAACACACGATAATTCGAAGTGGTATTATAAAACTCCCGACAATTCAAACAATCACTATCTTGTAGAGTCCTGTAATAAACAGGTTCGAGCTTACAGGTTTTATATTGTATTGTCCTTGCTTGTCTCCCCTGTAACGTAGCCCCTTTGATGACAATCGGTGTGGACTCTTATAACTCTGACAGAAGTTAAAGTATCGCCGAACAAACTGCCCAACATTTCCCGTCAAAATCATGTTGATGCGGACGTTTTTCAAATTTCATTTATTCTAGAAAAATCTATTGACAAAATTAGACTGAATGCCATAAATGAAAAAAAAAAATATAACAGATTTTTTTCTTCAAAAATTAATTATGTAGAGTATGGTTATATATAAGGATTTTTAAACATAATTGTTGTTGTTTTTTTATACATAAATGTATTCTTTTAAAATCCAGGACTTTTAACTTATGTATAATATTTATACTGTATAATATGTACTTTTTAAAAATACTTTGAAATAATTTAATACAATATGGACAATAACTGATTTATTACATAGTTTCAAATTTAAGTATGTTAGAAAAAAATTCAACCAGCCTTTATTTAACGAAAATCCAACTAAACTCGCTATTATCTCAACTTTACCACTATTCTGATTGATTGCTTATGGATGTGTCGCACGCCTGGAAACAACATGAAGCCATTCGTAAGGAATCTCGTAATTTTTAATGACAATAACGTGACAAGGACGATATATATATATATTTTGGCATTTTTCAAACTTCTACATCACATCCAAATGAGAGTATTGACAGGTTCAAAGAGTACTAGCATCTCTACACGGTGGTACTACTATGCTCTAGGTTTTTTTCAACCTCATATTTCTAATATGAAAGGAACGACAATGTTGCTAGATTAGGAATGAAGCAGAAAAAATTTCCTTCCATTAAAAGAATGTATCTTTCATAAGTAACAGCATTTTATAAAGTCTCTAAACTAAGCTAAAACCTTCCTTTCATGAATTTTCACAAAGTGGCTGGCGAAAAATTCATTTTCACTTTGTCCAAACAATTCAATTGTCGTTATGCTGAATTCCATGATTAAATTTTTAAGCTAGGTCACAGAGTGAAGTCAAAATTTAACTAAAGATATTCATGTTAAGTTATGGGGAATGCGACAATTTAATTATAAATTGTTTGTAAAAAGTTTTTATAGCGTGCTGGAGAAGTTTCGTTAAAGATATCAAGTTGGTTTTTTCGCCAGTTTAAAATTAGTAATTTTATTGCTTCAATTTTGGAAGTAAAATCAAGTAATTCCACATTTTGGTCAAATAATTGCATTTGGCCTAGAGTTCTGACAATTTATTTAATTTCATTTGGAAAATTATTTTTATAAAAATAACATAGAAATCGAAACATATTTTAAAAAATGTATAAATTCTAAGTTCAATTATTTTTAAAAAAAAATAAATAATGCTTTTATTCAAAAATGTATATCGACTTTTCTTACATGTACTATTAGCAATTTATAAAAAAATTCGAAGCATTAGGCACAACAGAAAAAAAAGCCTTAACATTTTAAAAGAAGACAATCTAGTTATTTTATCTTTCTGAGATAAGTCAGTTTAAAGTCTTAATTTGCCATACGGATGTGAATAAAAACGAAAGTAAAAGCTATTATAATTCTGCGTTTTTTTTATGTTTAGAGCTTTCAAATTTTGTGAGGTTATAGAAAAGTATATAAAGAACAATTTAGGCAAAAAAAAAATTAGGTTTGATTTAATTTTTTGACCGATTTTTGTCAATTGAATCGTACTGTGTCCCCTTAATATTTATTGCGATAACAGAACACTTCCCCCCCCCCCGGCGGAAAAAAAAAAAAAACACTTCTGGTACATTTAACAGTTTCTTTCTTGTTAGTTTTTCTTTCTGAAAAAAACAAACAACTTCTATTGAAAATGTGACAATGCACTATACAGCGGAAGACGGAAAAATGCTTGGACCGAACTGAGTCAGCGTCGCGTGGTGAAAGTGCCAATTTATAAAAGTTTGTTATATATATTATATCACTCACAACTCAATATTCGTATATCAATAACCATCACTTTGAGTTATTAATATTATAGAAAAATAATTACTTTTAATCTAAAATCTCCATACCATAGAACATATTTTACGCATAGGTAAATTCCAATTAATAACTTTTCCCCTTCTTATGCCAGCGATCCACACTAGTATACAAACATTGAAAAATTTGCTGTGAATGAGAAACGTCTCTGGCCAACGAGACCATGAATACAATTTTGCTTCGCAGTATCTCTGGATTTTTTTTTTGGTGGAGAAAATTCAAAACTATATTTTTACCAAACACAAAGATAGCGCGCTCCATTATTATTTGTATAATCAAATCCAAGAAACATCCTCATCGTAGAACCCTGTTTCATTCCTTTGCTTAGAAACAGACATCTTCCATAAACTGCATCCCTAAAACCAAACAGGAAGAACACTCATATCACAGGCGGGATGGAAAAATCCCTTTTTTCCCCAACATTAGGGAGGGTAACTCAAGCTCTCCCCTTAATCGGAGTTTTTCCCTCCAAGCGTGAAACTAGAGCTCACATTAAATCTACTTTTCTGTCCTTTTAGGCAAAAACGGAAAAAGATGCTTTTTTTTTCTATCAGTTTCTTCTTTTTATTCTTTCCATATCGACTTTATCTAATCTCTGGAAAAGGAGATGGTCCCTTTTATTATTATCTGTAACCGTGACGTCCTCTTCGATGGAAAATAGCCCTAACTTTATCCCGAAAAGGGGAATTCAAGAGAATATTTTTGTTTGGTTGCATTTCTGTGTTCGATTCTTCTAAAAAAAACCAGGACCTCAAGGCAATTGTTTGCTCGAAGAAGCGATGTTAATCAGAATTATAGCACATTATTTGTATAGTTTTCATTAAAAGGATCTGAAAATAATATGAACTTTATGAAGGATATAACGCTATGTAATAGAATAAGTTATTCATATAATTTACCATATCAATGATGTTTGTGTTAGGTAATATATGAAGCATTTACAACCATTGAAATTTAAAAGAGTAACAAAAAATTAGAATAAATATTTTTAGTACAGAGTATGGTGATCCAAATATTGACCTTATAAAATAAAGAGAGTTACTTAAATCGCAAGATACAAGGCAAAATACCGTTTTGAAAAAAATCGCATAAAAGAAATCTTGTTTCATAAGAAAATTTATTTTTACATGAAGAGCATGTCGAGAAGTATTTTTTTTTACATAAATACCCCCTATTCTTCAGGCGTTTTTCATATCGGGAAACCAATTTGTTTTTGCCATCTTTAAAGAAAGATCCCGCCAGTGAAGAGTTTTTTTTTTTGGAACTTGTAGAAAATCTTTACAAATCAATCTTATATTGTGAACTAACTGATTTCACAAATTTTCTCATTCATTTTTTCTACCAAACCATAATTGATAACGGAAGGCCGCTTACTGCCTGATTCATAATAAACATTGGTTCACTCATCATTGAATTGTCCAACACATTTTCTCACCATTACATCACTCATTCCATTTTTGAAAATGCCCCCCCCCTGGGTGCCCTTCTCTTAGATTATCTGTATGAGCTAGAGGTGTAGGAATAACAAAAGAATCAGACGTGTCCATGTTCTTAATATGACTTTATTAAGAATTCAAACTTAGGATTTCAACAGATTAGATAATAAATATATATGAGAGAATCTACGATGAACAAACACACAATACAAGTAATACCGAAATAACCTAACTCGGACCACTATCAATATCTAACCCGCCTAGTCTTAATTCCAATAATATCACAAGTCCTAATATTAAATAGTCAATCCTACCTTAATCCAATCGTTGATCCGATAATAAGGCAGTTGCGTCTTTACTCGAGTGCAATGGTATGATCCTTGACCTAATGGTTCTATCTTAGGGATAATCTCAGTTGGCTGTCACATCGCGATTGCATCCACACTTTCTAACATAACATTCCCAAAATTGCCATACCGCTTACTGAAACTTCTGATATTTATAAGCTATCTAATTTGCATCTTTCCTTCATGTTTCACTTCTTGGGTTTTGGTTGGAAAAGAGTTGCCATTAGTCTTGGACCCAAAAGAACCCAAAGGTCAAGTTAATGAGATGACGCGTGAGCCCGTGACACATTTCCCCCATGAATCTCTACTGGTTAACAATGAATTTCAACACTCATTTCGTTCAAAACAGCGAATTACAGAAGACACTTCACATTTGGAGGGATCAGCAATAATTTTACATGTTTTGAATGTTCACTAACACTGGTAAAACAACACAATCTGGTTGTTATAGCGACACTGGAATTACAGAGAACCAGAGAAACTACCACTGTGGTTGCGGTATAAAAAAACGATACTTATTTTCCCGACACACCTCGTAAAAACTTTTGGCAATACAAAATGTCACTTCAGGCTGTAATTAACAACAATTTTTGCATTCGTTCACAATCTATAAGCTTGTGGACATCCATTTGATATTTTTGACTGAATATAAAAAAAAAAAGCTAATTGCTGAAAAGCGGCATTCTGAGTAATTTTCGATCAGATAACCGTAAAATTAAAAAATAAGATAACTTTGAATACAATTTAATGCAGGAGAAGAAACTACGAAGTATTGCATAGATTTTGTTGTTGTTGTTGTTGTTATTTGAAGCAATGTTTCTTCTCTGATTGCGATGTTAAAAATAATCAATCCCTCCATAAACTATACGGATGTTAAGTAATTTTTTATTTCTAAAAATTTGTGTGAACTCGTTTTAAATGTTACAGCATGAATGAATTTTTAAAATTATCTGAGTTATCTAACTATCTATTACAAAAAAATATCTGAATTGTGTATTATCCAAAACCTATCTATCTACAGTATTTACTGGAATCTAAGCTGCAACCCAAATTCTCAACAAATCTTTGTTGAAAATGCAAAATAGTGTAAAATAGTTTAGAACCTGTAATTGGTCTAATTGCCTCATCCAACGCATTTCTTTAATTCGATTCTAAGCCGCACCCGGTTTCCAGTCACTTTAATACTGGAGAAAAGTGCGGCTTAAATTAGAATAAATACGGTGTATATCTCCTGTTTTTGTCAGATAGTAATCTTACCAAATCTTATAAAATATCATTGGCTTGTACTATTGCCACATAATAGAAATAGGAAAAATATAGAATGTCTAGACAGTTTTATATATATTTTTACCGAAAAATCTACTTGTTTATGAATGAAAAATGTTAATAAAAAGCTTTATAAGTGTATTTTTTATCGTGCATTAAAAATTTAAATCAATTAAGTAAGTTTTATTGTGTTAAAAATATGTCAAAATCGACAAGCATCATGTTCTGAAAAAAAAATAATAAATTGCATTCATTCCGGTATTATATGCCGCCAATTTCATTTGATTTTTGGTAACTTTATTTTTATCAACGCATAACGCAATTTCAATTAAATTTTTATTCTTTTACTACCCATCTCTTCGACGTACTTATTTATTTGAAACCGAAAATGCCAACTAATAAAAAGAAATTGTCAGCTATACAAATACTAAAGTAAATTAATCAGCATTTTCTGGTTTCCATCCTATAAAAAAATACCCCAACCTATCGACATGAATTTTCTATTTCCCCCTAATATCCAATAATTACTTAGGACAAGAATCATCGCTGATAATTGGGCAAAAATAGCACGATTAGATTAATGTTCGACGTCATACTACGCTGTGGGATCGTCCAATTAAAAGACGAGATAGCCATCGCTGCCATCCTGCCTATTATAATCGAGATGTGACAAATAAGAGGCCTGTGGGAATAGCGAAGGTTACGAAATGAAAGAGATATCTGTTAGCAATTTGTGACGTATCAAGGGAAAAGTGGGGGAAATTTGTCCTCTTTAGAGTACTGACAGGTATTTAAAAGCTTTATTACAGATTAAGCGTTACGGTTTGGTATCATAGCTTATACCATTTTAATTAAATAGAAATGTACATATTTTTGAACATTTTTTTACTTGTATTCATTTAGTTGTGTATTTGAATTCTTACTCTTTTTTTGTTTAAATCTTTCCGTACTATGTATTTATTTTCTATTAGAGCTCTAAATTCACATTTTTGTGGGAAAAAAAAAATACTTAATTTCATTAAAGGGTTTTTTTTTTGTTCTTTTTTTAAAAGATCTGTTAAATCGATTTAAATATATTTTTTCTCTAAATATTTTTGAAAGGGAAATGTGTGTATACAAAACCATACTTTAAAAATAATGTTTATTCCATTCTAAGGGAGACTTCTGTAATGATCTTAAGCCAGTGCTTTATAAACTTTTTATACTTGCGACCCAATTTTTAATCGTAATTTTCCTCGTCCCCCCTCCACTCACAAAAAAGTATCGAGTACAATAATAATATACTTTGAAGTACGACTTTAATTATAAACCATACAAATTATCAAGATTAGTGTTGCATTTTGTACATAATTTTATGACATGCCCATAAGATCACTAGTAATTATTAAACTTCTTAACTTAGTTCCAGTTAAATTAATTATGAGACACATTGTTCAGTACTGATGCATTTATAAGTGTATTATATCAGAGTAAATGCGTATTTTATTTTTGATTATGTCAAAATGTATTTTGTTTGCTTCTTTTCAGTAAATTAATAATTAATTTCTTAATTCTTTTGTTTTCCACTTTTCGATATACTCATACCCCCTTGTAGGGTTATCACGCCTCCCTAGGGTGGTGCGCCCCACAGTTTGAGAAACACTGTCTTAAACTAAAGAAACAGTTATTAGCTGCAATTAGTGTCTTTCTGATTTAAGGATTCATGTCATTTTGGGATACATATATAGATGTATATATCTATTTATATATAACTTATTTCTAATCCAAGAACGTACTGATTCAAATTTAACCCGCGATCACTGGCGCGGGGTGTTCTGTACACCCCAGCAACAAGAAAAGCCTCCTATAATTCTAAAAATAATGCGCAGAGCCACGAATTTTTCTGTAGCTGCCCATTTTAGGTCATTGAACCTTCAGACCTGATGTAATCAATCTCGCTAGTACGATTGGAATGTAACGACCTTCAAAAGTTTATTTGGGGTGCTGAGAACACCCCGCGAGTGATTGAGTTATATTTTCGTACTCGAAGCATCTACGGAAAAGTACGTTTTACTCTTTCCGCTTACATTTTTTTTTCAAATATATTAATATGCACGAATATTTTATTTAAAATTTCAATAAATGTGGTATAAAAATAATATAATTCTATAAAATAATTGTAAAATACAATTTTTTTAAAAAAAATTTCAAACATTTTCTAGAAATTATGACAAAAACTCCATGGGAAAGGGAGAAATAGCGACTTTGTCGTCTATTAGATACTGTATCAACAGATTGAAAAAATGAACTAAGTGAATTCGATGACTGCGTGATTTCGTAACCAAAGTTGGAGAGATGAAACTTGAAATCGTAAATTTTTATAATACAGATGGTGTTGATTCCACTGATGAAATGTGCAGTATATATTATGTATCGCGAATATGTAACCATTGGCCATTGCGAATATTTTATCATCTACTTAATACCGCAGGAATTAATGCTTCCTTTGTCTATCATTCGGTTCTTCCTGAAAATAAATGAAGCATTCAATATTATTAGAGGAGATTAGAATGGATCTTGTGCAGCCACTGTGGGATATGAGATCGGATTTCCCAAACATTAACAAAACACTCAAAAGAAGCTTTACTAACACAGAATATATTAAAAAGAGCATTAATCCCCCTAAAAAAGGGGTGTTGCACTGCTTGTCCACTGGTAAAAGATGTAAAAATTATTTGTTTTTGTCTTCAATGTAAGAAAAATTTGTGCTTAAAGCATATGAATACAGTCTGCTCTGAATGTTTGAAAAATAATTAAAATATGATTTTTCTACTTTTTACTATCCTTATCATTAATTATAAAGTATATTTATTACTGGTATATACGTTTTACTTGTGGTTTATGAAAAAATATAAAATTGTGTACTTTAAAATGAAAATTTTGTAGGTTTAGTTTAAATTAATTCTAGTCTCATTTAAATGCAATAAATTTAACAATTTTGTTTGTATAATACAAAAAACCTCTTATACTTCATAAATATATATCATAATTGACTTAAAATTTTTTTCTTATTTAAATACACTTGTTAAGAGTTTGGGGTGTTCTCTACACCCCGCGAGTAACGACGGTAGAAAATCAAGCGCGAGTGACCGCGGGTTAAAGGAGTCAGTTTCAAACCAATTAGGAATGGTTTCCAACATACCACAATACATATATTTTGTCTTCTTCATATTCACTCATAGATTCATTTTTCCAGAAGATCTCTCCAGTGCCAGAAAGCTATCTCCTAATGCAGCTCTAGATCTTGCTATAACGTCCACATCATCGGCATATCCCAGAATATGTATTGATAAACAATAATTTTAGTAGGCAATTATTTTTTTAACAATGCATAGAGGAAAATCACTGACGAACCGTAACCATCAACGTCGTTGATTCTTCGTAAAGAGCTTTCGCTTGGGGTACACATCGCTGAAGTGCTGTTAGTGGTTTCATTCCTTGCATTTCAGAAATATAGCGCCTACTGTGTTTTAAATTTATAATACTGTGACGGATCTAAACGCGTTTCTTCAATTAATCCTCTTGGGAAATCTTTGGGCTATTAATTCATGCTATTCACAACCATCCCTTCGGAAGAAGAGAATCGTGATATTTAAACTTACTATATATAGTTGAAGTTTTGTAGAGTACTAGAGGAGATACACTCGAGTCAGGCGAGATTACTATTGAAGGTACAATATTAGATTTATAGTGATTTGAGACTTATTAGGAGAAACTTTTAAAGTGATGATTGTGCACTAAGATTCTGAATTGATATTAGATTAAATCGTATGATAGATTAGATGCTTTATTAAGGTAAGGATCAAGTTTGATAGTCTCTTAATCGTTCCTTTTTTCCGTCGTTGTTCCACTTTCGCGGTTAGCCTTGAGACATTCTCATACTATTTTTAGTTGAAATTGTGTCTGTTATTTGTGTGGTAAATAAATAGTTTAATTGGATCCTGCCGATTGTTTCTTCCCTACCTCCCACACATCTAGGTGACCGAGAGAGAGGTCAAAGCCTCTCACAATCCTAGATGTGCGATATTTTAATTAAAAATAAACAAAGAAAGATATCCACTAACTGTTTTGCATGTCCCTTAAATGAAATACCAAAGTTTATTGACATTGTTTTATTACACAGTTTAAATGTGCGCTCTAAAAGTCTAGAACAACACTCCTTGAGTCTATACCAGCAACATATCTCAGCTTTTTGTCAACCAAATTTTGTTTTTGACAATACGCTTCCTATCGTAATCAATCTTTCATGTAACTTATAAATTGAAGATCTTGAAGGTGGTCTTCGTTTATAGGTTTTCCGAAATTTACGCTGTATTTATGTTTCCGATTCAAATTCGATAAACCATACTACAACTTCGGCTTGTTATTGCGGTGAAGATGTTTTGAAAAGATAATCCTGCTAAGTGTATATGCATTATATCATCTATTTTGTATTTCATTAAACAGAAACTAACATCTTTTCATTATGGAACATAAAAAAATTTAAGCGAAAATCTTTGTATATTTTTAATTCATTCTTGAAAGTATACCCGTCTTTTTTCCGATACTCTATATCAGGAGTACTCAACTTTTTTCCCTCTGGATCACATGCATATGAAAACTATTTCATTCGGGCTGCACCATGAGGATTAATGGTGTGGTGGTGGTGGAGACTATAAGATCAAGGACATTTAAAATGCGGAAAAAAGATCTAAATGTTCACATTCATATTTTTGGATTTTATTTTAAAACTATATTTAACTCTATCAATTTCAACTAGCTAAAAACAGGTTTTATGCATTTTTTTACCCAGTTATGGGGAGATTTCAATTTCCATTCATGAATGACCCCAACCCCTTGTTGATGTTTAGAAGATTTTTTCTTTCAAAGCCAAATCTCTTCTTGATAGAGATTCTCAAGAAAAAGAACTGTTGAAGGATTGGTGCTTGGTGGTAAAGTGACGAGCAAAATTTTTTTTAAATATAACATTTTTACGACAAAACAAACAAGGTGTTGATCCATGTTTATTTTCTCTACGAAATAGTTAAGATCTCCGTTGTTTTTAAACAACATATATTCTTTAGATGTTTTTTTTTTTCCTTCGAAGACATGGGAGTTAATTAAAAATTAGATTCTCTTATTAAATGGTTGCTACACCACTGTTATATGTTTTCACAAACCATCACAATTACAAAAAAGGAAAACTTATCTCGCAAATCATGCTAGCATGGCATCGATATTAAAATTGATATGTGATTGATAAAATTTCTCACTAAATTTGAATACATTCTCCTTAAATAATTTAATTTGTTTGTGCAACGGGCTATAACTGTGCCACTCTTAGAAACGTAGGGTTGGCCATATGCGGGCCGCAGGTTGAGTATCACTGCCATATATAATTAAGAATTACTGAACTTTAGAAATGCCTAAAAAAAGTACAAATAATTATTCAATTTCTTTAAATTCTAAAGAACCGATTTTTATTAATAAAGCGTTAAGGTATCCGAATAAACCTAAAATCATCATTTTTTTCAAAAATTGACATTTTTTTTAATTTTATTTTATAGGCGATCTTATTAGCTTAATAAAAATACCACGTTTTTTTATTTTCCATTCACTATAACAAAAACTACAAGTGTTTTAGTAAAAGCAGCAGACATAACTTTACACAAGATGTAAAACTTTGAAATGAGTTTTACTCGAAATATGTTCTTTTGGAAAAGCTCAAACGAGGACAGTGATTGTTCAAAAAGTTTTAAAAATAATTTACTGAAATTTTTTGTGCATGTTTTGTATAACAGAAGTGGTTTGATCCTCAGATTTATCGATCATTGTTTTATTACAAAATTTACAGTCCCTAATGTAAATATAGTAACTGTTTTTTTAAGCAATTTCATATAATCAGTAAGATACAGTGCGCTAGTTTTTGTAACAATTAAAATATATCTTATTCTGAAGGTCATTCAAACATGAATGACAACGTAACGCATCAAAAGTGAAAAATTGAGATTCTGTTCATAAAGTATTTGAACAGAACGGGCCCCGTCTATGTAATTTTTTGTACATTTTCACCAGTTTTTTCCCCCCATTTTAATAATAATAAATTTTTTTCTGATTTCAATTTTAAGATTTTTTTCTTTAAAATATACTAAATAAATCTAAAAATCACAAAAAAGAATCCCCATACATCCCTTTTTTCAAAAAGTCGCAAATACTCAGATACCTTAAATGTTAAATTTTACTGCCATTTCTAGCTCACCACCATACATGCAATATTATGCATGTTAACTAGAAAATGAAGCCGTAGATACAAGTCTCTCTAAAGCACTTCTTAAAAGATCATATCTTTAACATTGTCTCAACTTGCTCTAACATATCTTGCAAGCTCAACTTATGCTTCCCCATAAACATCCCAGAGCTGCTCGTTCTTAACCCAGACCGTAACAATTGCACGTGCTGGTGTGGCCAGGGGGCCCGCCTACCCTCCAAAGCACTGGGGCGACCCTTAAACAAGTTAGCGTCGTTGCTCTAAATCAGGAAATAAGCCCATAACCACCCTCACACCAGGCATCGTTAGCAAAAGGGCTTTTCAGAATTATAGGAATACGTTCCGTCTCACCCAATGTATATTCCAGGTGCGGTCATAAACTTTATTGCCGCCCGTGGCTCTTAAAATCCCTCGCCACTTGGCAGCCACGACGCTAAGTGCCATTAAACGCTCGCCAAACCAGGGGGACGGCCAGAAATGTTAATTAAATCGTAAAAGAGAGGAGGGGTGAGCCCAGAAAGCATGGGGAGTTATTAAAACAATGCATAATTTCAACTGACGTTGAAGCACGTTTACAAGGATCTGTTCCCTCCAAGTCGACTTCTCGTAGTCCTAATGGGTCATAATGGCTTATGTCCTGTGTCAGTCATCTCGGTCCTAGAGTATCCTAGAGTCTCCCCCCAAACCAAAATAAGGCCTTGATTGCTTAATGTGTAAAGTGGTAGATATTATAGTAATTTACATGCCGCGCCATTGTGGGTATGATGCAAAGACTGCTAGGCATGTGGAACATAGGCCATTAATAAGTGGGATTTATATTTATTACAGTAAAATCACATTGAAATTTAGGCATTGGAATTCACTCATGGAGTACAATAGAGCGTGCCTCTATATCTAACATACACATGCAATTTTTTTATTACGGTAATCAAGTAGCAGCTCAAAACAATGAAGTGCTGTAAAAAATCAAGAAAGGTGCTTCTGTCTGTGTATTAATTATATTTTCTAAGAGTTAGAAGCATTGTTGTTAATATTATCAATGCATTTTCTCTTGGTCATTTGATAAATGGATAGGAAAACGTTTATTAATTTACATGCTCATATCTTGTATCAGTTAATTTTCGAGTTATAAAGTAACCTTTTATTTTATTCCTCATGAATAATTTTAAAATTTATATTTGTAGCTAGCTGGTATACCCGTTCTTCGCACGGGTGAATTAAAAAATAAAACAATAGTTTTTGAAGGAAAAATAAATTTTGTATGTGTTAAATTCAAGTGAATTGCCAATTAAACCAAAAAAGATTTTGTAGCATATCTTTGCTCAATAAAAAAATCATATTTTCCAAATTTGAAATCTGTAGGACTAATAGTTGAAAAAAAGGATTTTTTTATCTATAACGCCCCTGTAACACCCATTTGGGTTGATTTATGAACCCCCCTTCTTATCTGACCTCTGTTAAGCAAAAGTAATATGTTTTCTATAATTCAAGTTTATAAGGGTTTAGTTATTCATAAAATCAATTTTTTTTTCGTATAAAATGTTATTGCAACTTTCCTTGGATGTCGATTTTAACAAACCCTATCTTAGCGGAACTCTACCCCATGAAAGGAACATACCTACCAAACTTGAAATCTGTAGGTTTAATAGTTCAAAAATGGGGATATATTTTTTTAACGTGCGCGGATATCTTATTCATGAAAGGAATCTGCTTAAAAGTTTTCAAGAATGTACGTCTAACAGTTTAAAAATGGAAATAATTATTTACAACGCCTCTTAGTACCCCGCAACAACCATCGTGGTCGATTCCCTAAAATGCGTACTTAGCTGATTTCAACTCACTTTTTTTCATGGAAGCAACATGCTTACCAAGTTCCAAGTCTGTAAGGGTTTATTAGTTCCGGACACATATCGTAATGAGTTTGTAAGTCGCTTTTATCCATATATACACATAAGCAATGAAATAAAAACATTTATTTATATTTGATTCTTTTTAATTTGTAAAATACAATATTTTACGTACTTTAATGAAGTTTGTAAAATAAATATTTAATAAAAATTCAAACTGAACTTAAATAAATTCTTTATTCGAACAAAAATCATATTCATTGGGGCTTTTTTCAATTCATACAATTAGCTCATAATCTCTATATTTTTATTTATTTATCTGTTTATTTATTTATTGTGGTGGAATTTTCAGTCGTTAATAAAATACATTTTAAAGATCTCATTTGAGCTGAAATTTTATATACACGATTATTTGGGATGAAAATACAGTAATTTAATTATAAATGATAAAAATTTATTGATTAAAACTAACGATTCAAAAAATTACAAATACAGCCGTTGGCATCATTTTTGGTGACTTAGCGACTCTTTTGGCGACTTGTGTCAAAACTTGAAACGTTTTTTACCTCATGTTTTAAAGCATTCGGTTGAACTGAAATTTTATACACACGATTGTTTTGGATGACAATACAATACTTTAATGATAATTAATAAACATTAATTACCACAATGTTATAATTATGTCCTATGTATATACATATTTATATTATTTGTAACTATTTAATAAAAAATAGCTAAAATAATATTTTTCTTTTTTGATCTAAGTAGGAATTGACTTTTTTTTTTATATTACTTGTTTTTTGTTTCTAACCCTGAGTGTGTACAAAAGTATAATAAAGCTATTTCAATTTATTTGCATGCATTTTTGCCACAGGTGTAAGTAAAGATTGTAGTGTTGCTTTCAGCATGACCACATGTGGTACGTTTGCCCTTTTTCTTCGGTAGTCCTTCAGATAAATAGAAAATCAACTTAAAAAATTTTTGATTAAAAGCAGGTGCTAGGGAGGTAAATTATTTGGAATTTGTAAAGGGGTTTTAAGGACCAGAGCACAGCAATCCTCTTATTCTCCAATAGAAATAATTTTAGAACCAAAAATAATAATAATAATTTTCGCAAGAAATAATAATTAAAAAATTTTAAAATTTATGATTAGAATGTATTTTCATTCACGGGAACCATTTTGCACAAAACTAAATTCAAGTAAAATACTATATTTTTCATCTCGAGTATCATTAAATTAAAAAACAATTAAATTAAAAATTAATTTAATTTTTAATTTATTTAAAAACATTTAACTCATTAATATAGCAAAATGTTGAAAACTACATACTGTATATTTTGAAACATTAGGCGATACTGAGTTTAATCTTAAAAAAAGTAAAGGGAAACTCAAAAAAATTTAAACGCCGCATTAAAAAAAATAATTTGGTAATTTTCAAATACTTTGCCCCGCTGTCGAAACTGTTGTCAAGCAGGTTTTGTTCAGTTAATGGGTTACACACACAGTTTTCGAATGAAATCGCAGTAAAATAAGAAACTAAGGAAGACAGATTTATTTTGTTAAACCTATCTAAGCCTAACACATTTTTTTCCCCATCGTTAATTTCTTTATACGATATCTGAACTAGTTTTAACTTTTCCCCGATTTTTTTTTTGTCTGGAAAACGAGCAACAAGAGAAATTTGTATACTGCACGTGGTCTTCGAACTATTTTTGATGCTCTGAAAAAAAGCTCTTCGCATGATAAAAATATGCATTTAGACACCCTAATAATTGTAGGTGCATTTTTTTTAACTATTCTCAAACTGAATTACTAAACTGAAGATGTTTTCACTTTTTTTTCCCTTTTAGAAAAAAATTCAATTCATAAGACTCAAAAAGCTATAATATTAAGTTACTTATGTAAATCACACACACACACAAATAACCCTTTTTTTGCTTTAAAAAAGTTTTTCTCTAAATAACATTTTTTATTGTTTTTAGATTAGAGGAATATTATATAAGCTGACCCCCTTTCACTATAACCAAGCAATATAAAAAAATATTTTTTTAAGTCAATTTATACTTGGTCAACAAGGAAAATTTTCATTTTAGTTACTCTTTATTAAATATTTACAATTAATATATATATATATATATATAAAATAAAATTATAATATTAATTGACAAAATAGAAAGCGATTTTCATTGCAATTTCCCATTTTCCTTTCTATATAGGGTGTTGGACGATTTTTATATTTTGTTTGTGATACCATTTATTCATTAATTAAATTTAACTATTCTAATAAAACAGTATTTTGTAAAAAAGCAATCACATTCTTAGAAATTAGGCCATCCCATATGGCAGTCGAACTCACGACCTTTGAATTAGAAATTCGACGCGCTATCCATTGCGCTACAGGAACACAACGAACAATTTTTCTTTCTATATATGATGTTGGACTATTATTTTTGTTTGTTACTATTTATTCATTTTTTTAATTTAATTAATGAGTTAATATTTGAAAAAAAATTGCCTTAACGTCAAGTATCTTGCACTACAAGTTAAAAAAATTTATTTGAACTTGAGTGGATGAATAAAAAGTATTTTATAAGCGATAGAAAATTTGAACAACATATATAAATAAATACATATAGCGAGAGTGTGAACTAATAGTAGAAATTGAAAAAGTTGCAAAAATTCTTGGATTTTACGCGGAAATATAACATATTTCCATTCTAAATTTTAATTCTAAATGGCAGAAATTAAATTGAATCAATTGAAACGGTATTTATACTAACTGATGTTACGTTCATAAATATTAATTTGAACATGACAAAATATCGCGATTTAAAAACGTCTTCTTACACATAAAAATCAAATACACTCTCATTATCACACATATATTCCTCCAATCACATGAAAACTAAAGTTTGTAATTTATACATAATCGTTTCGCTTAGTAATTACTCTTCTGTATAAGATTTATGTATGCACCATCTTTAATTCATTAATGATTATTAGTGAGATACATACAGTTTTAATTAGAATTCCAAAGAGATCCATTCGTTGATTTGATCACTACTTGCGAAAAGACCAAGAACACATGGCGTGTATTTTAACATGAATATTACAAATAGAACTTGGAGATTATATGATCTCTAATCATTAAAGATTGTAATTTATGTTTATTAAATCCTCAGTTTTATGGTTTTGGAGATATTTCATGAATCCCAAAAGAGTCCTAAAATTTCGTGGTGATCCAAACATGATTAAGTCATCGGCTCTGTAATGTTTGCCGAGTTCATAATTCCATTTTATGAGGAGGTGAAGTAGCAATGGTCTTAAATTCGAAATAGGAATAAGCGTCGAAGAAATATTAAGTGAAAAATGTTATTTTGTCTTAAAAGTGTAAACTTTGACATTAATTGCTTGGATTTATAATGTAAAAAGCTGATATTTTTGAAAATTTGTAGTCAGTTTTGGGAAATATACAAATGAAGGAATGGGCTTCCTTTTAATGTGATATTTAGAACTGTCTTTCAATAAATTATTTTTGCAAGAATATTTAATTTATACTCTTATGATTTCAAATATTTTGTTTTGTAAATTAAATCTAATCCTCAATCATTGTTTTATCGATAATATTAAAGAAATAAAAATTATAGATTAATAAACTAAAAAAATCACGCTTTTATAAAAAATTGAACTAAGAAACTTCTGATGCATCCTCCCCTTTTTCGCATAAAGAATCCTTTTTTGTTTGTTTGTTGTATTTGTATTAACCATGAGCATTTTCGCTTTAGGGTTGTAAATTAATCTTATAGTCGTCAAATCTGAAATTAGTCGCCAAATCTGGAAATGGGATCTGGAATTATTCGCCAAACCTGCAAATGGGAAATCATTACTCCTGATGATCCTGATCCAGAAAATGGAACAAAATTATTTAATTATTATATTGTCACCGGTATTTAAAAAGTGCACAAAATTTCGGATTAATCAGACCTTTCAACATGGGTAAAAGTTGAGTTCAAAGATTAGGTTACATACAGGTGAAGCTAAAAAAAGCGCGTTAAAAAAGCTCGTTGGGGGAGGGATTATTGACGTTACACATGAAAAAGACACGAGGGCTACTGGTGATGGACTGTCGGACATCTGAGCTGGCACGCTCCTCTCCAAACTTATCACACCACGCCTATGGAAGGACTTTAAGCCCCTAAAGGGTTAACATACATCTGCCCCTCAATATGGCTGAACCTCAGTGGCACTAGTACACGAACATATGAACATGGTCACTAGGCTACCTCTGACAAGAGAAGCAGGATAAGATTCACAAAATGTTTTATATTTAGTTAAGGCTGAACCTCAGTGGCACTAGTACACGAACATATGACCATGGTCACTAGGCTACCTCTGCCACGAGAAGCAGGATAAGATTCACAAAATGTTTTATCTTTAGTCAAGACCTCTCAGGATTCTTAAATTGCAAATTTTTCAAATTTTTGAAAAAATATATATGCTAAAGCCTCAATATTTCTGAGCATTTTAGTACCAAAATTGTGTTGATACTGTGAAAACTTCCGAAATTATTTCTCAATGAGTAGTGAAACTTAAACGCGAAAACCCTATCTCTTTCTTATATTTAACTTCATTTTTCGCAAAACAAAAAACTTTTGCTTGCGCGCAGGATTTCTCAGAAACTATTTTTGATATCAATTTGAAACTGTATACACGTGTTTAAAATAAGGCTCTTTATAAGTTAAAAATTAATTTTAAAAAAAAAAAAAAAAAAAAATAGCATTTTTTATTTGAATTTGAATTTATTTTTTTATTAAAATTTTAAATTTTTCGTTATAATTATATTTAAAAATATTTTTTTTCCTCTAAATTTCTTAAAAGTTAGTATAACTTCAAAAGTGAACGTTTTTATATACCAAGTAAAATTAATTTTGTAAATTTTGATTCATTTTGTACTTCAGAATCCTGCGTGGTGTCAAGTATTAATTTTCATATTTTTGAAAAATTGTCCAATTTTAATTTCTTTATAACTTTTTAAATTTTTCCTCAAATTCTCTAAGAATTGGAGAAATAATGTAAATATATATATGATTATCATGAGGTAAAAAATTTAAAATTATTGTTTTGTTTTGTTGCTAAGTTACATTGGTTTAAAGAAGGGTGTTTTTTTCGAGTGCATGGATATATGTTAAGGTTCGTGAGATGCCTTAGGGAATTTTCTCATGTACTTTGTTCAAACTGATAATATTCTTTCGTAAAGTATTTGTTTTTATTTATAAATTAGCAATATTCGCACAAAAACGTATGTGAGGATATTTCTACAGCTTACATTTATTGGAGTTAACAGGGAATAAAATATCTTACATGAAAAACTAGGATATTATACTTAGCATCAGGTGTGACCGAGGTAGTTTCGTCACTAAGGTAACGGACTCTTGGCTGGCTTGTCATGAGTTCGAGGCCAGTTCCACTGAAGGCCCACTGTTTAGAGGAGGTCGTTGCACTTTAAATCTTTCGAGGCTCAAATACATCCCACATGGTGGGCTTTGGAAGTTATGAGAGGGACGAGTCAACTCAGGTATCGTCCTCATAACTTGACCATAGTTTAAAATTCAGACGTTCGTCACCAATAACTCTAGAGCAGGATGGCGAACCAGTGGCATGCATGCCATTGATGACACGTGACATAATATTTTTGGCACGCCAGGGATCAAAATTGTTTACATTTTATTTCAAAATTTCAAAGTTCACTAAGAAGTATTACGAACAAACGCGAGTGATTGGTCACGGAGCGGCGGGAGCACACTCGTTTCTTATTGGCTTGCCTGAGTTTCGTCATAGACTACAATTGCTTATGATATAAAGTCTTTCTACGCATAGCATAGTCAATTTCATAGACAAAAATATATTTTAAAGTTTATCTGTGTTATTAAAAACTAAACTGTTATTTAAAACGGCTAGTACAGCAAAAGAACAAAGAGTGCAAGATAGTAAGTGTAACAGAGAATTTCAAATTTGGTGAACCGAGAAACATGGCATTATTAGTAAAAGCGACAAAGGGGTCTGCGTTTTATATTCTGGAATTTTGGTATGCAGAACATCGCTTGTAAAACGGTATTTTGAAACAAATCACAAACTCTCTAGTAGAAATAAGTGAGCCACAGCAAAAATAATTCATTACTTAGAAACCATTTGGCAGATGACTCCAATTCAGCATGTATTCTACAAAAAGTAACATCTTACAATCCTAATCTAATAGTTGTTTGTCATCCACAATCTGCAACAACAGAAGTCAAACTAATGTTACTTTAATTTGAATTACACATGTAACTAAAACATTTATAACTATACAGTGCAAAATGTATTTTTTCTTAGTTTTCAGTACTTAGTTATATTATTTTTTTCACTAATTACTAGTCAAAACTATTTGACGGCACGTCTGTACCTCATTAAACGCTTTTTTAGAAAAAATGGCATTTTGATACATAAAGGTTCGCCACCGCTACTCTAGTGCATCTTTATAGAGTGATATTAATATTACTCTCACTTGCTTACATTCAGGGAATAAATGTGGGAGCTGTATCCGAAAGGTCAAAGTCGCAAACTCGTGACCAGCGTTATCGAGACACGGATTCAAGACCTGTTCTACTGAAGATCCACAATGTAAAAGGGGCTCATAAATGTTAAATAGGTCCAAGATCAAAGTCTCAATATGGCATGGTGCGAAAGTTTCAGAGATGGATGCCAGCTCAGGTGTCGTTCTTGTTACTTGACCTTGGTTTAAAATTACGAGGTCCATCACCATTAGACCTCGTATTGCTTCACACAGGACAATGTAAATTTAAGGTATCCGACTACTTTCGGAACCATGATTTTGCAAAAGCGTATAAACGGATAATATTTATGGTATTTAGCGTCACTTAGATTAGAAAATGTCTATAAAATTGTTTTAAGAATAGTATTACAATAAGAAATTATTTAAGTACAATATTTTGAAAAAAAATGCACATAGAATGTCCCATTTTCAAAATATGCTCCTTTTCTTAAAATTGCTTCTATTATAATATTTTGCCTGTATATAGCTCAGACCTCTGTACAGAGGCTCAACTAGAATTTTTGAAATATATAACTTAAAATTGGGTTTATCCATGTTTTACGACAACAGAGGGGAGACATTTTAAGAAAAAAGCGCCGATAATTATATATATATATATATTTCAATGGGTTGTAATAAAATAGATTAAAAGAAAAAAATAGTTCAGACTCTCTGGAGAAGTCTTTACTTTATATAACCACACACACACACATTGTATTACAAATTTAAAAGCATTTTTTACAAAAGGAGAACATTTTGAAAAAAGGTTATTCTAAGTTGATTTTTTGCCAAAATATTGTATTATATTTAAGTAACTTTTTTTGTCAAAATGTCCTTAGAACAATTTCATGCATGTATTCTAATCCAAGTGACACTAAATATCATGACAATTATCCATTTATGCCCTTTTTTAAAATCACGGTTCCGAACGTAGCCAGATACCTTAAATTGTGTACTAAATCAGGGAATTAAGATATCATAAAGAGTAAATATTAATAAATATTAATTTTGTGAAATAAATCGTAAATTATATATTTTTTCAAATATTCCAAATTTTTTTTGAAACTAATAATTTTTTTTAGATTCATTTTGCTATGCTCATATTTACTTACTGCAATTATTTATTTGAAAAGAAAATAAAACTGAATATTTTGTTTCATATATAACGATATTCTAAAATGCAATGCAGAATAGAGATATATCTATAGTAAATTGTGGCCTATTTCACGCTAGGAAATATGAATCAATCTTAGCTTAGTCAATCAATTTTAGCTTGAATAAAGACTCTATGAACTCTGAATTTGTTTCTAAATTTTTGCTTGACTCTTATAATTGCAGCTTCGATAATAATACCAATTTATTTTTATTTATGCTAATAAAATTTAGCTGGAGATAGGTTTAGTATCTCAAGACGTCTGTGATATTTAGTTAAATAAAAAAAAATGATTTTAGCATGTAATGTTCGAGTCCGGTTTTGTAATAGCTTTGCAATTGCTTCACATTTTTATGATGAATCTTGTAAATTTCAAATGCACAGATGGCTTTTAAAAATATTTAAAAATATATATCATGACTAATTCGTGTATATTATTTATTTTAAAATTGGAAAGCTAGCAATTTACAAACTGAAATGTGTTTTTTTGAAGTCTACGTTTCATTCCAATCATTCACAGTTCATATACGTCGTATATTTCTTTCTTTTTAAAGGCCGTGAAGCACGAAGGCACATTTTTACGCAGGTAGTGAAAATAATTAAGTGTCGTATCACGAATTAATTTTGAAAGCAGACGAAATAAATGTATTTTTTTTTTCAAATTATATATGTGTTTATTTTTTAAATAATTATCAGTTGCAACACCGCATGATGAGATTCAAGTTTATATGAGTTCTTTTTGTAAGATAATTCATTATATATATATAAACACCCTTTTATGCATTAACAATAATAATTTTTACAGATATCCAACCTTAGTAATTATAATAATGTTCTCAAATAAAAATATAAAAAAAAACTATAATTATCAATTATTAGTGATTTTAATAATTAGATTTAGGATATATGTTAGAATATCTCAGTATCTTAGTAACATTATGTAAGTACATAATTTAGAAGCATGTTTTATAAATTTTATGTGCAAATAATCAAATTTTATTTGAGAAAGCTTTATAAATGTTATAGATATTTAGAAATAAAATACGAAAGAAAAATTAATTTGACACCAATTTTATTTTGGAAAGACATTTATATTGTAAATTTTATAAGTATTTATGTGCATTCAAAATATTTTCAAGTATACAAACTTCACGAAAACGAATCCTTTTACAAATATATTATTTTCTACTAATTTTGGATCTTTAACTAAACGTAAAAGCAAACAGTTTTGTTGATGGAAATGTGGCCACAAGTTCATAGTTGGACAGGTTATGACACTCCTTTTTTCTGTCATGCCATGGGCTCGAAACCAAAAACCGCTTAACACCAACCGTGTAGAGTACATCATCTTTTTAGGCTCGAGTTGATTATGTTCGCGTGGTGTTAATTTTGAAGAATGGGGTGTCTAATCAGCTATTACCTTCATTACTTTAATTAGACTTAGAATTACAAAATCTGTCACCGATATCCTTCATATCGTCGGCCTAATTATCAGGATTCGTAACTCCTTCTGGGGTGCTAATTCGATATAGGAGTGCTACGCGCCAAGGTGTTGTTTATGTTCGCCAAGATGGGTGATAACATTACAATATGGTTACCTTAATATTTTTATCACGTGGTAATGTGGTTGCCATGGGGATATATCGTATATTAAAGCTAATTTTAACCGCTACTTGGCGCGATTCCTTAAATTGAGCCAAGCAGCATTTGGCACGTAGCACTTCTATATTAGTGACTAATTCATATATTTGCACTCCTAAATTTAGTTACTTTGCGGAGTTACGCATTCTGATAACTAGGCCGACGATATGATGTTATTGAGTGAGTGACTTTTTATTAAGGTCACACTATGGAACAACGTGTGGGATATCAGTGACGGACATACATAATTTTAAACCATTGCCATAGGAAGTGGACACCTGAGAGCACCCCCACTCTCCTAGCTTCCACACCACACCACATGGAAACTTTGAGCTAACGAAAATTTAACGTACATCAAACCTCTACAAGGTGGGTATTATGGGGCATCAGGTGGCCTCTGTAACAAGTTCGAGTCTTGAACACCCGCCGAGTGAAGGGGGCCAATGCGCGTTAAATATTTCGTGTCTCAAAGTCCTCGCGATGGCTTTGTGTGGTAGTCTGGAGTTTAGAATACCAACTCAAGTGTTGTCCTCGTAACTTTTCCAAAGCTCAAAATTACGAGATCCGTCGCCCTTGCATTGCTTTATAAGGCTACGTTAATATATAACTCTCACTCAAAAATGCGTCAGAGCTTGAACTCATGACGACGAACGCCACCTATATGAATTCTTGAGCATGAGCACTAGGTTAGATCATGGCGACTTCATATATGGTTAAAGTGTGATGTTAATAAACAGTAAAGAATTAACAAATAACGGAGTTCAATTAATTTTGATTTTGAGTGTCATGATTTCTACAAACGTTATCACATGGACCTATAGGAATTATTGTATGTTAAATACATTACGTAGAGATGCATTTCAAGGTCCCGGTGGAATGATGGGTAGATTTAGAGAAAATGTAATTTCAGAAAAATGTAAATTTCCTCACGAGACTGTTTATCAAAAGTTAGTGGTTCTTGGCCAATGACGTTCGTAGAAAAAAAACCCCTGGAGTAAAGTTATTTCTAATATAACCAATGATAAAATATAACTAAAATCCTTATAATTATTTGAGACTAGACATGGCTCTTTCCTTTATCTCAGCGTTTCTCAAACAGTGGGGCGCATCCCCCTTAGAGGGGCGTGATTACTCCACGAGGGGACGCGAGCATATTGAAACGTAGAAGACAAAACATAAATTTAAAAAATTATTAATTCACTGAAAATAAACAAACAAAATACATTCTTACATAATAAAAAATAAAATATACATTTACACTGATATAATAAGCTTAGAAATGTATCAGTACTGCACAATGTATTTTATAATTAATTTAAACAATATTAAGTTAAGAGCAAGTTCGATAATTACCAGTGACCTCATGGATTTGTATTAACAAGTATCTTGATAATTTGTACGGTTTTTAATTAAAACCATTAACTGCCGATTTTAGTTACACGATTCACTCCCCAATGCCAGCGTTTTCCACGTATGTCTCGTTGGAGGGGGGGGGGGGGGAGAAAATGAATAAATAAGCAAATCCTTCGAAATGCTGTCAAGGTCCTTAAATTGCATTCCGAAGCCTTCGGAATAATTTTATAAATAGCAGTACACAGAGAAGATCGCTTTACTGAAAGACGTATATATACGTCAAAGGCAATTAACACTTTGGCTGAGCGTTTATATACGCCGGTGGCACTTAATAGGTTAAAGTCGTATTGTAGTTTTAGCTTCAAAGTATAATATTATTGAATAAAACATATTTTTATTGTATGGAGGGGGGTGCGATGAAAATTATGATTGAATATTGGGTCACAAATATTGAAACTTTGAGAAGCACTGCTTTATCTTATGTGTTTCATTAAATTGGAAATAAATACGTGCGTTAATTTGTTGGTGAATTTGTATTTTGACGGAAAGTTACTATAATTTATTTACAAACATTTTCCTAAGCCAGTCGCCATTAAACGTACAGTATTGCAATATTGTATGCCTTTATTTTAATTCATACATTTGTAAGGTTTCAACTGAGTGGTCGATTCACAAGTTATATGACATAAAAGTTTTGAAAAGTGGAGAATCAGCAAGAACGTCTCATTTTCATTCGATCGTGATTAAGAATTACGACATTGAATCATAAAAAAAAAATATAGTTTTATTAAATTTTTATTTTATCCTTTGAATTAAGCTACATTCAAAACCATTTAGGAAACATAGCACCACAGGAAAATATTTTAATCCTAGCTTACAGAATGAAAATATATTTGAGCATTTCCTCCAAAGGTATTTTTAACTTCGCATAAATGAAAAAAAAAAGAAATATTAAAAGCATTTTTAAAGACCGAATGGTTACAAACATTTGATACAGAATATCTGTCTAACATGATGCATCCTTTGTAATGGTAACCCTTCTCTGCTTGGAAAGGGTTCCTTTATTATCCTGCTGTCACAAACAGGTATTTTTGTGATTAGTATTGAATGGCTTGAGATATTTGGGCTTTCCAGAGTCTAGCATTAACATGAAATCAGCGTATGCAGCTCTGTAGTTTGTTTATTTTGTATCTAGCCTCAAATTTCATATGCATAATATAATTGCATCTATGTTCCTATGCGTCTACGTATATATATTTGGTATGTGGTGAGTATGTAAACCAAAATCTTAGAAATAAAATCTTATTACCTAGCTGTAGTTTATTTATGCCCAGTTTGTGAACTTCTAATATATGAGCGTACTTTATCATAAAAGGGTTTTTTTATAAAGTGCTCGGGTATAATGAAAAATCTGGGTATTATTTAAATTAACTAATAACGGACTGTTGAAGTTAAAAATAGAAAATGGCGTTGAAACAATTCTGCTCTTTAATTATTTATCATCAGTTAATTTATAAAAATCTCAGGAAAATACATTTTATATAAAAGACGGATTAAATATTAAATAACGAAGAAAAAAACAGAATATATAACATATTAGTCGTTACCTGCATGCTTCTCTATATTTCAAGACGATTTTTGGTTCTATACTGTTTTAAATTATTCAAATCTAAGTGCCAGGATCAAGGTTTTTATTGTACTTAATAATCTGATAATTTAAGGAGACTTAGTACGATTTATACAAAAACTTTTGTTTTTACGGATTTTACTGGGTTTTTTGTTGTTGTTCTTTTTTCAAAATACTACAAATTACCAAATTTTTCTTTCTTTTTTTTTTTTTATATAAAACTTATGAAGAGATTTGAAAATGCTACTACTCCATACATTGAGGTACACACATGGAACTTGATTCACAAATACGACAAGCTATGTATAACGAGAGTTTGTATAGGTTTACTGCTAGTGTGATTTGTATGTGCAAAGAGTAATTATTTTTCTAAATGCTTATTGAAAATTCCTTAAAATTGTGTAAATTTTAAATTCAACTACTTTTAAAATAATAAGTATTGCTTTGATTCAAAAATGCATACTAACTTTTGTTACATAGACTGTTAACAATAGTTAAAAAAATTCAAAGCATTAGTTACAATGGAAAAAAAAAGCTTTAACATTTTATATGGAGATAAATGAGTTATTTATTCTTTCTGAAATAAATCCGCTTTGAGTTTTTATTTTCAATTGGGATGTGAATAAAAACAAACACAAAAGTTATCATAACTCTGATTATTTTTTAACTGTTGCTCAAAAAAAAGAAACATGCTGCCCACATTTCAAGTTTGTAGTTCTAATAAAACAAAAAAAGAGAATTATTTTATGTATGTGCCGTCGTAATTCCACGGAACCCTCCGTAACTCGATTTCCTCAAAACCCCTTCTTAGCATATTTCTTCATATTTTCCTTTGCACCCCCGCAACTCACCTGGAGAGTCAATTTCCATAAACCCGTTCTTAGCGGATCTCAACTCAGTAAGAGGCTCATGCTTTCCATATTTCAAGTATACTGGTCTAATAGTTTGGAATTTGTTATTTTTTTTATCTGTACGCCCTTGCCACCTCCTTTGAAAGATGGTTTTTATAAAAACCTTAGTTGGCGGTTCTCTACTGTAATGTTTGTCAAACTGTGGGGTGCGCCACCCTAGGGGGGGGGCATGATAACTCTGCCCGGGGGGGCCGTGAGCATATTGTAAATTCGAAAACATAAGACAATTTAAAAAAATTATTAATTAACTCAAAGTAAACAAACAAACTACATTCTGACACAATAAAAAATAAAATACACATTTACACTGATATAAAATATTTATGTATCAGTACTGCATGATATATTTTACAATTAATTTATAACAATACTAAGTTAAGAACAAGCTCATGGGCTTGTCATATATTAAATTATATGCAAAAAAGAACACATATCTTGTTCATTTGTGCAGTTTATAATTAATCCCTTAAATGTGCTGACTAAAAATTACGTGATAGTTTTCCAATGCCATCGTTTAACACGCTTGCATTAAGGCGGGATGGTGGGTAGAAAATGAATAAATAAGCAAATCTTCTGAAATAAGTAAATTCTTCGTGGTCATTTTATTGCCTTCGAAAGCTTTCGGAATAATTTAAGTGATCGCGGTTTACAGAAAACATCGTACTTAGGAAGACGTATATATACGTCTGGAGCAATTAACGCACTGGCTGAGCGAGACGTTTATATACGCCGGTGGCACTTAAGAGGTTAAATTCGTATTGTGGGTCTGCGTCAAAGAATAGTATTATTTAATTTAATACATTGTTATTGTATGGAGGGGGAGGGGCGATGGAAAGTATGATTGAATATTGGGTCGTAAGTGTTGAAAGTTTGAGAAGCACTGATCTACTGAGTCAAAGAAACATGATTCCAAAACTCCATGTCCGCGTGTGTATAATAATTTCTTAGATTTCGTAAGGATTTGGTGAGTCACTTTTCTCCTACACGTGAACAGATTATTGTCACGTTAGTTGAACAGTAATAAATAAATAAATTTAACAAAGAAATAATTATATTTAACTTTTTTCAATTGATAATTATAAACGTTATTAGGCTACTTAGCTCTATTGGCAGAGAAAAAAAACTTGCGTTTTCAACGAACAATACAAAAATCTTTATCCAAACTCAAAATATGTCATGCTGAATATTTTTAAAGTTTTGCTGTTGTGATTTTATTAAACAACTAGTGAAATAGCAGAGCATACGATAATTTTACGTACTTTAACTGACTGTGAGTTTATTTATGATTTGGCTAGCTTTTAAAAAATAATAAATTATTGGCTTTAATGACAATATTATAGTTTGTTATGTAAGTCTCTGCCAGTATCTCTTCTCTTTCTCTTTTGTGTTTGTACGAATCTTTCATCTTCCGTCTATATCTCTCTTTATATTTCTAAGGACTTGTGACCAACATGTCACGAGCTCAAGCCTTAGTACCGGTGAATACCCTCCGCGTAGAGGAAGTCGACGCACTTTAAATCTGTACAATCTCAATGTCCTCCAGTTGGTGTGGTAGCTAGGAAAGACGAGATAGCTCAGATATCGTTCTCCTTATTTGATCATATATCAAAATTATGAGGTCCGACTCCAATAGCCCTCGTGTTACTATAATGTGTGACGTCAATATAATCATATTCTTACTTACTCTAATTTTTTTTTTCTTTTTCTTTCTGTATCTTTTGTCCGTCTCTCTATCTCTGTCCTATTGCCTGCTTATAACGCTTTCTCTTTCGTCTGTTTCTCTCACTGTGTCTTCCTGTTGGTGTAGTGTGGTAGTTAGGAGAGGGGTTGTCAGCTGAGGTGTCGTCCTCGTCACTTGACCGAGGCTCAATGTGACGATGTCCGTCACCAAACGCCATCGAGTAGCTGAACAGTGGGACGTTAATATTCACTCGCTCACTCACTAACTCAGTCACTATCTCTTTTGTCTAACTTTGTCTTTCTATCTGATTTGTTTCTATTGACTATCTTTCTATATCTATATCATTTGTCTCTTTTGACTATCTTTCTATCTCTTTTGGTGGCTGCGGCAGCCGAGAAGTATAGGTATAGGATCGTTGCATGCCTTGTTACGAGTTCGACCCCAGTACCACTAAAGACCTGCCGTGTAGGGCAGCGATGCACGTTAAATCTGCCGAGAGCTGAAACGTCCTCCCGTTTGTGTGGTGTGGAAGTTAGGAGAGGGGGTGCCAGATCAGGTGTCGTCCACGTCACTTGACCATGGTTAAAAATTACGTGGTCCGTCGCCAAAAGCCCTAGTGTAGCTGAACAGTGCGACTTTAATATTCAATCAATCTATCTATCTCTTTTGTCTGTATCTCTCTATCTCTTTTGTCTGTTTCTGTCTCTTTTGTATGTCTCTATACCTTGTGTATGTCTATCTTTATCTATCTCTTTTATCTTTATCTCTTTCTCTCTATTTTGTCTGTATCTCTCTATCTCTCTTCTGTCTCTCTCTCTATCTCTATGGTCTGTCTCTATTTCGGTATTTTCGGTCTGTCTATCTTTTCTGTGTGTGTATCTATTTATCTGTTCTTTCTATCTCTCTCGCGTCCGGTTCTATTTTTCTCTTCTATCGCTTTTTCTCCCTTTTTCTCCTATCTTTCTACATAAGTGATTTTCAAGAAATTTTATGCGAAATTAAAAAACTAAATCAGAATTAGCATCATTAGTTAATTTATATTTACTCATTTTTCTTAGTTTCATCAAGATTTTAAAGCAACACTAAGTACATGATGCAATTTATTAAATAACAATGTAAGCAAAAAATAATAAGTGATTCCCCTATTAAATCAATTCTTGATAACGTCTAAAATCTGTAATTAATTTCATCCATCTATCAGTTAGCTATGTTCAGTTGTAACAGTTTACCAAATGGCACTTGAGTTTCAAAATGTGAAATGAACTGCGCCAGAAGTACTGAGTCCTTAAGTTCCATGCTCAAAATTGACGACTACTCCTGCAATTATCTCTGAATCGATTGGCGAAGTTTATTTAACCAATGATGCCAGGGGAAACAGTTGCGTTTAACACCAGAATAGATAATTGTACTCAATGCAAACTTCAATGCTGACCCTCAGGTTATTTCGATGAGCAACGAGGTTTAATTACACAATTAGGCCCAGGATTGTTGAATTCCATTCGATGGTGTTCTGGAAATGATCTACCATATTAATTCGTGGTAAACAGTGACAAAAATTACTGAAATTTTTTACTTTTCTTTAGTTAAACTAATGAATGTATATTTTAAAATCAATGTTATAAATGCTAAGAAGGGGTTCAGTACATTCAGAATTTTATTTGCCTTCTTAATGCTGAAAATGGCGACAATTATGGCACATATTTTAAGAACTCTACTGGTGGTTCATTTACCAATTGTTTTCGTTTATTTATTGGATTATAATTGTAATGAGCAAATTTTTTGAAGGATATCTTGCTTTATTCGAAGAACTTATGGGAAGAGTAGCATGAAGAAGTTAGAAACAATGGACTTACGCGTAACTATAGTTCGCAAATATTTTTAGCATATTTTTCGATGAAATTTATTTGCGTAGTATTAATCTGAGCGTAACAATTAAAATGTATGTGATAGGAAGTTTTCAGATCTTTTTTTAGTGCTAAATATTACATTTCTGAGAGATGGTAAAAACTTACCATAAAGTTTTAGAAATTTATGTTAGTAGTTTATGGTAAAAACTTACCACAAACGAATGTGTACCAACACTATAAGTTTTGATTGTTACAATGATAATTAAATAAACTGTAAATACATTAGAAGCGGATACTGTGTAGAGTTTTAATTAAATAAATATTAAAAAAATTCCATTTTTGAGACTGCTTTTGGTTAAGAGACATCCTTAAGGGACATTTTGTTGTATGATAATAATATCCTTAAGGTAATTCGAGAAAAATTAAGTTTGAATACATACATTAGGTGTAAAATTTGTGAAATTTTTTTTTAAGATATTTAGTATATAATAATCTACCTCTTATTTTCAATAATTATGCCGCAGTTAATATTTTCGAAATATGTTTTATTTTATTAGGATTCTAAGTCGTAATAAGGTATTGGAGTGTAGCTTTTTTCACAAGCAAAGTACAATTCTTTACTCGAAAAGTACAAATAATTTTATACTTACGAAATACAAAAATATTTTTTTATTTATTAAATACAAATAATTTTTTATTTATGAAATACAAATACTTTTTCACTCATGAATGACAAATAGTTTTTTACTCACGAAATCAAAAAAAAATTTACTTATTCAATTTAAAATAACATCTACCCATTCAATAAAAAGTATTTGCTAACGATTTAATAAACATTATTGTTACGCATTCAATAAAAACTATTTGTTACTCATTTAATGAAAACTAATTGTTACGCATTTAATGAAAACTTAATTGTTACTCATTCATTGAAAACTACTTTTTACTTATTCAAAAAAATCCAATTGCTATTTTTTCGATGAAAGTGACTCTGCAGATCATTCATTGAAATCTAAATAATACTTATTCAAAAAATTCCAATTGCTATTTATTCAATGAGAATTACTGCAACTCATTCAATAAAAGTTATTGCTCTAAAAACATTTCTTTCTATAAAAAGCAATTGCTTTTCTCATTCAATGAAAAATATTGTTTCTAATTCAATGAAGTTATTGCTACTCATTTGCTTAATATAATTGTTACTAATTCAATAAAACGTATAAGATCTACTCATATTTTAACACATAAACTAAATAATTGAACGTGTACTAATTGACTAAGAAAAAAAAGTATTTGTGTGTGTGCAGACGCTTTGAACAGGGAGGAAAAAAACCTAACAGTTTTTGTTTTGCAATTTACTTCTCATAAAATAATATAAACTCCACGTACTATTTATTCAAATACACATTAAGAACAAAACTTAAACTGCATTAGACACCGCAGAACATTAAAAAAATATAATTTTGAGAAATCATAACATAATTAAAACGAAGACACACTGAAACTCTCTCATAATAGAATAAGACAACATACCACCCAATGATTTAATTACTAATAAATTTAATCAATCTTAATATATTTGTTCTTCACTCATTAATTAAGGAAGACGTACATGCTTTTGTAATTGGTGTAAAATATGATTCAGTATCTAACGAATAAACTTTTATGAAAATAACCCCATAATTTTAACTTAAATATATCTCTCCCTATGACGAAATACCTAGATAAATGAATTATATCAAATTTTCAAAAGATTTCTCCAATTCAAATTTGCATAAGAACCATACCATTTACTTTGCTCTTCAACGCTTAGTTTGAAGAAGCAGCACTTCGTAAATTTGGTTGGAATAAGATTATAAATATATATTCGTATCTACTCTCGAAGAAATCCCGCTGATATTAAAATGAATCTGTGTCATAGACAGGTACCAGGATGAACAAAATCGTGTTTATGTGCCGAAACTTTTCAACCAAATGCTGTGAAAAATCTTCATGTTTTTATGGTGTACTTTTTGTAATACACCCTCAATAATCAATAAAAATGCTAAAGAGTTAAAACTAAGCTTCAATCCTTTTTTTTTCTTTTTTTAAAAAATATTTCTTACGTAGAAACTTGGGACTTTCTTCTATCCAAGTTCTTTTATGGGATTTAAAGTTCTAAGCTGTCAGACTAAAGAAAAATTTATTCGAAGTATTTTAAAAGTAAAGGAAATGCTGAAGATTATTAATACATTAATGAATGTGAGTCATAATATTGTGTCTTATATTTTTTGACAACATGCAAGTTTGTATTGAAATTTTAATTTTTTAACGTTTTTTATATCTAGGTGTAATTATTCTGCAAATTTTAATTTAATTTAAGATGCTTTTTAAGATGTGGATATTTTTAGAAAATTCAATTACACTCGTAATGTGTCTGTAAAATATCGTCTGCACAAAATAAATAAAAAAAAATACTTGAATGAATCATTATGTTTCACAAGTTTGTAAATGAACCCTGCAATGGAAATTTATTTTGTTTCTTAATGCTTTAGAATTAATTCTCATTGATTGGTAAATTTGGAATGGAAGATTAGAATTTACTTTATAATTTTTCCTGTGTTCGAATTCGATGCTACTATTTTGCAAAGGTATTACATTATTAAGATTATTATAAAACCGTTCCGAAAATGGTAGATATTTTTAAAGCATTTAATATAATGCTATTTTTATTATAAGAAGAATATTCTTTTTAATTTTTTTTCGAGTTTCTTCTCATGAATTTTGAATTTGTCAATGATATTTCATTAATGTATGGATAAAAGAATTAACAAAACCTTGTATAACTTTACAAGACGGAACAAATACTTTGAAACCCTTTTCGAACAAAATGTTTCCCAATATGAACACAAAAAAAAATCTTTAATTATACAAATCTTGTTGTTGTTGCTGCTGCTAATACCACTTGATCAGCAAAGGCCAAATCGAAGCCCACGAAATTCATCATGGTGAAGTGCTAAGTAGTACGATTGTCGTTATCTGTAGCTTTGAGCACCATACAGGTGACAGTACGATTTGGCTCATTTCCATCCCGATTTTGAGGGATAACACCCTGTAGGTGGTCAGGGGCATTTTGTCTATCTTTCGCGAGAGGTGGCTCGATGGCTATTTAAAGTCCCCCCATGCCGCAATGTCCCCTTACATTTACAAATCTCCATTCTTCCTCCGGGATTCGAACCCAGGCCCTACGGCACTGCAGCCAGCGTCACTAACCACTATACAGGATGTGCGGCATATACGTACTAAAATTTAGAATTAATCAGTACATATTCAACTTTTAATTGATAAAATTTATTTTTCATATAAGGGAACTCATATAGCATTATATAAAATATAAGAAACTAAATATGGAAGATAAGAATTATAAAACATTAAATTCCCGATGTAGAAATAAAAATATAAATGCTCGTTGCTTTTAAGGTATCTAACTACTTTCGGAACCGTGATTTTGCAAAAGCGTATAAATGGATACTATTTATGATATTTAGTGTCACTTAGGTTAGAAAATGTATATAAAATTGTTTCTAGAATACTATTACAAAAAAAATTTAAGTACAATATTTTGACAAAAAATTAACATAGAATGACCCATTTTCAAAATATTCTTCTTTAGGGAAAAATGCTTCTGTTATAATAATATTTTGCCTGTATATAGCTCAAATCTTTGTACAGAGGCTCAACTAGAATTTTTAAAATATATAACTTAGAATTGGGATTTTCCATGTTTTATACCACAACAGAGGGGAGAAATTTTAGGAAAAAAACGCCAATAATTATTTCAATGGGTTGTTACTCTGAAAATAATGTGAATTTTTTTAAAAAAAATAGTTCAGCCTCTCTGGAGAAGTCTACTTTATATAAGAGAGAGAGAGAGAGCCCTCTCACACACACACACAAAATATTATTATTTTAGAAGCAATTTTTATAAAAAGAACATTTTGAAAAAAGGTTATTTTTAGTTATTTTTTTGCCAAAATATTGTATTTAAATAAATCTTTTTTGCCAAAATGTCCTTAAAACAATTTTACACATGTATTCTAATCTAAGTGACACTAAATATCACGAAAATTATTCATTTATACGCTTTTTTTAAAATAACGGTTCCGAACGTAGTCGGATACTTAATCGTAAGGGAATTCAGAGTTTTTATGAATAAATGATTTTTTTCTCTTTAAGCAGGTAGTTCGATATGTTTGAAATTACTTTAACAGGGACGAAATCTGTATCAAATTGTTTTATTATAAGTGGAGAGCACATTAAGTTTAATAAGAATAATGGTTACAATTTTCGGTTAGGGTTATAAGGACCATGAAACTAAACACGGTAGCTTCATTATATAGTTTTCCTTTTACAGTGCCTCATTTAAAGGCCCTGAAAGAATTTTCTGGTAGGACGGGTTATATCACCACCCTGAAGTTTATCATTGACAAAGGTTGTAGAAGAAAAGTTCCATGAGCGATTGATTAAAAGATGATTTCCAATTCCTTGACTACTTAGATCTCCATACATGACTTTATTTTACGGGGATACGTGAAAAACATTATCTACCTATCTCCAATTTGTGTCAGTTATAAACTAAAAAGTCGAGCTACAACCATTATTCCGAGTGTTGATCCTCTAAGTCTTCGTAGTGTATGGTTAGAAATTTTGTATACTACTAGAGAAGCGTTTCTCAAACTTCGGGGCGCACCCGCCTGGCGAGGCGTGATAACTCTGCGAGTGGAACGCGAGGATATTGAAAAGTCGAAAACAAAAGACTATTTAAGAAAATTATTCATTTTTATGAAAAATAAACAAATAAAATACATTCTGACATAATAATAATAAAAAAATAAAACAGACATTTACACTGATATAATACACTTATAAATGTATCAGTACAGCACAATGTATTTTATAATTTTATAAATGCTGGTTAAATGTTACACAAACCGATCCCCAATGCCACCGTTTTCCACGTAGGCGCGCGTATATGGTGAGTGGGGGAGAAATGGCATAAATAAGAAAATCCTATGAAAAAAGTAAACTCTTCACAAAAACTGTCAAGGTCTTTTATTGCATTCCAGAGACATCGGAATAATTTTATGGATAACTGTGCACAGAAAATATCGATATTCGGAAAGACGTATATATACGTGCGGGGCAATTATCGTTTTGGTTTACGTGGCATTTATATCCACCAGTAGCACATAAGAGGTTGAAGTCAGGAAATAGTTTTAGCGTTAAAATATATTATTGATTTCAATACATTGTTATTGAATGAGAGAAGGGCGATGCAAATTATGACTGAATATTGGCCCGCTAATATTCAGAGTTTGAGAAATAATGTATTAGAGTCAAAATGTTCCCAGAATTGTTCCCTACATTCACGCAGGTGTTCATTGGAGAGTAAATATCTGTTTCAAGGGGTTGGCAGCTTTAATATGATGGTTGGGGCAAAAGTCATGGCAACTTTTTTTTCTTGAAAATACCAGTCCAGTTGGAAAATGTGGACATATACAGACAGAAGGACAAGATGTTAACTACATCTATAGACAATGAATATCACTTAAATATCGTAATACACTAATTTATTACGATAGTATACTGGGCAATATGGCATTCACGGTGCAAAAAAAGTACAACACAGTACACATAAAGTTAAGGGGGTCACTTCACGCAGCATTTTCCCTATCTCCGTAATGTTAAAAATGACCATGTGTAAGGAACATTTTTGAAAAATTGACCAGTTGTACAGTCATGAATTTTTTTTTGTACATTTATTGCACTGTTTTCTTTAATTTAATGAGAGCTTTTTTTAAATTTTTGATTAGTTTTTTTTAAAAAAATTCATATGTGGAGTAACACGTCAAAAATTTTAAAACGCTGAAAATTCTTGTACATTTTAATACATAACTTTTTTTTGAATAATTTTTTTGACAAAAACTCTCATTAAAATACTTATTTGTATAATATTTATATATGTGCAAAATTACAAAGCTATTAAATAAGTAGGTTTTTCAAAAATGTTCCTTTTGTGTTGAAATTTACACTTTTGAGAAATAGTGATTTAAAGTAAAAACTTACCTTTAACTAATACATTCCAGAGCCATAATTTGGATTGCTGTGATCATCTGCAAGATCATCTTCTTGTCTACATTTTAAGTGTCTGTTTTTAATTGTAGCTTCTTTGGTTCTTTGTAAAATTGTCTTTTCCGCTTTCCTTATATGTGCATCATCTGTTCCTATCTCCGCAATGTTAAAAAGGATCAAGCGTAAGGAACATTTTTGAAAAATTGACCAGTTGTACAGCTATGAATTTTTTTTGGTACATTTATTGTACTGTTTTCTTTATTGTAATGGGAGCATTTTTTAAAATGTTCATTAGTTTTTTTAAAAAAAATTCATACGTGGAGTAACACGTCAAAAATTTTAAAACGCTGAAAATTCTTGTACATTTTAATCCATAACTTTTTATTGAATACTGTTTTTGACAAAATCTCCCATTAAAACACTTATTTGTATAATATTAATATATGTGCAAAATTTCAAAGCTATTAAATAAGTAGTTTTTTCAAAAATGATCCTTTTGTGTTGAAATTTACACTTTTGAGAAATAAAAATTTAAAGTAAAAACATCATACAATTAACTAATACATACCAGAACCATAACTTGTATTGCTGGGATCATCTGCAAGATCATCTTCTAGTTTACATTTTAACTGTCTGTTTTTAATTCTAGCTTCTTTGGTTCTTTGTGAAATTGCCTTTTCCGCTTTCCTTATACGTGTGTGATCTGCTTCTTGCAATGCTCGACATGTATAAAACCCAGGTTGAATATTTAATAAATCTAAAACTTTTAATTTGGTAATTAATCCTTGATTATATATAGATATAGCTTCATATACTCCGGTTTTTAAAGTTCCCAATTGTACAAAAACAGTTTTTGGAATTATAGACCATATAACACTATTTAAGCTTTCATTACAGTTTTGTGTCTTACCGTGCAAGCATCTAGACAGAAGTTCAGGGCTTGAAAGATCTCTAAATACTTTTTTTATGCAATGCATAATTGCAATAGGTAAATTGTGTTTATGTTTATATGTATCACCTTTCAGTTTAGACCTATTATATCCACACCACGAATCATCTCCCAAGGGGCATAAACCATGTTGTGGATTCAAATCTGTTGAGATCTTATGAAAAAATATAGCCCAAATAGCTTGTTTCATGGCTGACAAATTTCCCGAGTTGTTTCGAATAGCTAAACCATAATATCTCTGCAATTTGTCTATTTCTGCATCAGTCAATCTATTACGGCCTCCTAGAGATTTTTTGTCCTCGAGCTTTTTGCCTTTTAATTTTAATTTTAATGCCCTGAGTCGTGCACCCATCCTTTTCTCAACATGACCAACACATTCTAATTTTTCAATTTTGACATCTTTATAAGGTTTAGATTCTAAAACTGCTTTGTATGCTTTAGAATCCCCATCACCCAAATATTGCGTATATCGCAAATTGTGTAGTATCTCTGAACGATGGAAGATACGAAGTGCACCTTCAACTTCCATTCCCCCACTATTTCCGAAGTAATTTGCCGAACACTCATCACTATGTACGTTGCCGTTAAAATGACATGAGCATTTCCTCGATAATATTTCGGCATCAACTACTTTCCCAGTGTCCACACTAACTGCCGTAACAACACCATTGAGAGAAGTATGGCCCCTTTTTTGCCAGGTACCATCTATAGCCACAGGTACATTTGGGTTACCATTATTAAATGATAGTGTTTCGGCAGCAGCTAAAGCCATAGACACTTTTGCTACTTTTTCTGTCGCATTATTTAATGCATGCAAAGACTCATAAAACCGCTTTGGTGGAGGTGGCAAATTCATAACTCCACAAAATACTTTCGCAGCTGCTTCACCTTTTCCAACTGACCTCATAGCATATGCAAGTCTAGTGTTCACTTCATACACTTTTGTATCTTTTTTATTAACCACAGTGTTAGTAAACCTGGTATTGAGAAGTGGTTGAATAAGACCACAAAAGTCACAACATATTATCAACTCTGTAGCCAAACCCTGAATTTGGCGACTAAACTTAATGTCAATACTTTGTTTTTTACAATTTATACATAATACATGTTGTTTCAATACACTAGAAAACAGCGGAATGTCAATTATTTCACAAAAGTTTTCAGATGAATTTAAAAACGAAACATACTCATCATTAAACTTACCTAATTTTGATTTTGATGATGAATTCTTAATATACGTACTGGCAAGTTGTTTTTCTCCTTTATTCAAATCCTCAGAAGTTGAAGAATCTTTAGAATTTGCTGCAAATTTTCTTTTTTTAAAGGTTTTGTTGTAAAACCGAGGCATATTTATAAGATATTGTGAATTTATATCTGATGAAAACTGAAAAAAATTCGTTATATTCAACGAAAAAAAGCAGCACGTGAGTTACCAAGAAGTAAGCAAACAGCTACAATTATTCACTTCACTTCTTTCCCAGTTGATTTGCCGATCAAAATAAATACTTTTAATCAATTTAAGTTATTTGACAAGGCTGAAAAGTAGCATGTGTCTTTTGTTTTGATTTGAAAGGGGCGTGGCAATCGGCTGTTTTGAGATTTGACAGACGTAAACAACTTTTGAAAAAAATATTAAAAATACTTCTAATTCAGCTAGAACAAAAATTTAAACTGTATCAGAAAGAGAAAGAGTGGCAGTTTATTTTTCAATCGAAATTGAAAAATCGATTTTAGCGTCGATTTTCGTGAAGTGACCCCCTTAATATGACAAAGCTGTCCCTAAAGACCCTCAATGTAGTCCCCTGCTACTATCACCACACGCTGCCGATGATGCGGCGGGAGGCGCAGAATACCACCAACCTCAGCATATGCCGCACCATGTGCGAATCGTGTCACCTATTGGCGCACGGTATTAGCAACGTCATCTCGTGTTGCAAACCGCCTACCACGTATTGGTGTTCCTTAATCTTGGGAATGAGATCAAAGTCATAGGGTCAGATCCAATTCACTGTGACATTCCATCGCATTTCTCCCTCGGAGAACGGCTATTTTCATGTAAGCGGGCTGCTCAAAACGGGTTACTTCCATCTCACACGACACTCACCAACTGACTGATATCACAGCCTTCGCTGCCCTACTACCAATTATCACAGAACCATCTGTTGTTCTGCATACACACTATGGCTGCTAAACTTCCACACGACACCTATACGTTTGTGATCCGTTCACATATCTACAAGGGAAAAAAATAGTTGCCATGACTTATGCCCCAATCCTCGTAAAAAAATCACACAGCCATCTGGAAGTCATTCCCTGTATTGTCAGTGTTAGCTGCAGATCATTTCCGAAAAAAAGAAAATTTCATTCGTCGAATTTTGCAATGTCGTTTTTCAGCAGTGTGCAAAAATCAACTTCTGTGTTTTTTCTCGAAAAATCACCTTTTGAAACGCTCGAGAAGCTGGAGAAAGCATACGGAGACCATTTCAGCTCCAGAGGATGTTTACCTGTTTCCATTGCTGAATATGAAATTAACACTAGTTAGCCCGAGGAAGTCATTTTGACTGCTGTTTGATTTCAATTATGAAAAAAATTACGTATATAATGACACAGCTTCTTATATTTTTATTGAATACATTTTTTTCTCAATTGAAGTAAAATGTTTTCATTGTTAATATTTACTCATAACTTGTTATCTACTGTAAATAATATAAAAATATTAAAAATTATTTTAAAACAATTTTTTCGCACATTAGTTATTCTTTCACAATGCAGTAATCTTGACTGCTTTTGGGCAATATAGGAATATACTAAATTTCAGTCTTTCTAGTGTTAAAGGAACATTGTTTTGAGATTCAGATGAGGTAGAATAAAATGGCGGCGAAGTAACTGAAGGTTCTCTCAAAAAATGGATTCCAGGAGTGTTTTGAATAGTTATACGAACTCTGGAACAAGTGTGTGGATTCAAGAGGGCGGTAATTTGAATGCCGATAAGATTGATTTATTATTCTATTTTTTTTATAATTTGTAATAAACATATTCCGGGAACAATTTAACCCTACTTTAGACTCGTTGTGTTGAGCGCAACTAATGACGCGAATATTGATACAGTGTTAAAAAACCGTTATTTTCTTTATAGAATATAAAGAACAGTAAGATAACTTGTTTGTTTATTTGTAATTAATACTTGAGAGTGTAGTCATACTTTTGAGGCATCCGGTATCATTTAGAAAACGTACTAAAATGATTAAAATATTTTAATTTAAGATGTAGTTTTAATTTATGAGGATGTCGTATCCATGAAAGAGGAGAAAATGAGACAGTCCAAGGGCCCAGATGACTATTCTGAAAATCTGTTCAATGCAATCCTCATAGAAGTTTGTTGAAATATAAACTGGACTGTTATTTCCTGTAGGGCAGCAGGAACAGATGGACAGTAAAAAATATGAGCAAGTGTTAGCTCTGTATCTAAACAGTTATCACAATTCCTATAAGTTCTTCTACCATCCGTATCAAACTTTATTCCTTTGTGCTGTTCTTAGCATTTGTTATAATGCGTTCTCCATTTATATTACAGATTTGATGCTATATATAAATTGACTTCTCTCTCAATTTGAAATTTGTGATAGAATTTGCGTCTAATAAAGTAACGGTGACAAAATTGTCATTATTAACCTCGCGATCACTCGCGTGGGGTGTTGTGTACACCCCGCAACAAGAAAAGACTCCCGGGTTTCCAAAAATAATGCGCTGGACCACGATTTTTTCTGTAGATGCACAGTTTAGGTCATTGAGCCTTCAGGCCTGATGAAACCACTCTTGCTCGGACGATTGGAACGTAAAGACCTTCAAAAGTTTAACTGCCCGCGAGTAGTTGAGCATATGTATACAGTTTACTCTGAATGTATGAAAAATGATTAAACTATTATTTTTCTACTTTCTACTACCCTTATCATTAATTATAAAGTATGTTTATTACTGGTATATACCTTTAACTTGTAGTTTAAGAAAAACTGTAAAATTATGTATTTTAAAATGAAAATTTTGTATGTTTAGTTTAAATTAATGTGTTAGTCTCGCTTGCATGCAATAAATTTAATAATTTTATTTGTATAATACAAAAAACATCTTGTGCCTTATAAGTATGTATCGTAATTGACATAAAATTGTTTTCATAACTAAATACACGTCTTAAAAGTTTGGGGTGTTCTCTACACCTCGCGAGTAAAAACAGGCGCGAGTGACCATGGGTTAAGATTCCTTTAGCTTCCTTTGTCAATTTATTTGCATTTTCGTTACCTGTAATGTCAACATGTGCAGACAGCCATTGGAGGAAGCAGACCTTATCTAACTCCTGTAATCTAAATAGGTGAGAAAACAAATTTCCTCAGAATAATTCATGAATTCCCATTTAATTTATGATAATTACAATGAATGTGCAATATTTGATTTTGAGATAAATTGCATTTCTTTATTCTTCTACTAAAAGGAATTGCATTTATCTCTTCTGATAATCCTTATACATCCATTCTACAATCAACTACTTCATGATGGAACCCCGAAGTGTAATCACTACCTGCAAGCATTCTCATCCCATACGATCACCAAACGTACCAATGACAGGCAAGGAATCGGCCTGTTTCAAGGCTCGAATCGTAAATGAAAGTCGTAAACTAGAGCAAACGTGACTCGCTTGGCCTTTAGAAGATGGCATCGCCCGTTATCCGGCTCGAGAAGATCTATCACTCACGTTCTTGTGCCTATTTCCCGTAATTTTTCGTTTATTTCATGCTGCCGAAATATTTAACCTGTCGAAGAAGACTTTACAGTGGACTTTGAGAGTGTTCTAGGATATCATGCAGCTGTGTTCTAGAGAGTAAGCAGTGGTCGGAGTTAGTTAAGATATATTGAACGATTTGTGGTTAAAATAAGTATTGCAGAAATATATATTTTCAAATATTTTATGATAAAAAACAAGTAATAGAGAAAAAAAAAATTAAGTCAATTCCTACTTAGATCAACAAAGAAAAATTTTCTTTTAGCTACTTTTTATTAAATAGTTACAATTGATATAAATATGTATATACATAGGACAGAATCACAACATTAAGTGGTCATTAATTTTTATTAATTATCATTAAAGTATCGTATTGTCATCCTAAACAATCGTGTATATATATTTCAGTTCAACTGAATGCTTTAAAACTTGAGAATCGGACTCTAGACCGGAAGGCCTGGGTCTGATGCCCGTTCCACCAAATACTCTTCGAGTACACACGAATTACGTGCTTGTTAAATCAGTGGTTCCGAAAGTCTTGTGGGCTGAATCACGAGTGCAGGGGACTGGAGAGTATTTCCCTCCCCTTCAGTTTCATGCCTAAATTGTGGAGATGGAGATTGGTGGTGTCGCCATCTATCGTGCTTTCGGGGAATTTCGCCGAGCTAATTCGTACTGTCACCTGTATGCTGCTCAAGGCCAAGACCAACGACAGGCGTACTTCAAGCCTCTTGTCACGATGAATTTCGTGGGCCTCGATCTGACTACGTTAGACATGTGGCATTACAAACAACAACAACATGTAATTTACAAGCAAATGTAAATTAGGAATCGATTGCATTGTTATATAAATGGACTAAATAGGATAAAAGGAATTAATTTCTTTTATTTAGTTTTATTTCCAACATTTTTTTGCATCTAGGCTTAACCATTTACAGAAATGTTCGACATATTTAAAGTTAAGAGTAGAAATAAGTATTTTTTTTGCTTTCAGTCCCATTATAAAATTGATATGATGATATGACGAATATGGCCTAATTTATATGTGGTATCTAGGCCTTTTGTCTGTGACATTATCTTCATTACTTTTGGATAAGTCTGAAATTAATTGCAATTATTTTTTAAATGCATCATGGTGCAAGAAAAAATATGTCTCATATAAAGTTTAAAACTTATCTATTACTTTTTTTTATATGTTTCTTGTTTGTCATCTTGCATGTTTTAATATCTAGAAAATTTACCACATTAAATGTATATATATATATATAAACTGAAGTTCTGTTGTTTCGTTACGTTATCAGATATTTATTTGGGATAAATTTAATATTTTTGCAATGCTCAGAACGACGCATGAATTGATATATTCCCTTAGGAAAACATAAAACCACTGCCACGGGATGAACTCACGGCAGAATTTGATTTAAAAGGCGAAATATTTTAATATTCTGTAGTAATTTTTTTTATATAATTATACATTTCATGTAAATATGCAGAACACATTCATAAGTTGTAATGGACACAGATGGACTAATTTTGAGAATAATGTATATATGTTGGGGAGTATGCTGAGTATGGTATAATTTCAATGTATAATGCATGATTAAGTATTTTTAATAGGGTTTGTTTCATTGAACGTGGTGGCCGCGGTAGCCGAGAGGTATAGGTATAGGATCGTGGTTGTTTTTGTTACGATAACGAACCTTTACCACTAAAGAGCCGCCGTGTAGGGCAATGATTCAGGCACAATCTGTCGAAAGCTGAAACGTCCTTCTGTTGGTCTGGTGTGGTAGTTAGGAGAGGGGGTGCCAGTTCAGGTGTCGTCCACGTCACTCGACTATGTTTCAAAATTAAGTGGTCCGTCGCCAAATGCCCTCGTGTAGCTGAACAGTGCGACGTTAATATTCACTCCCTCCCTTCAAACAACGCGAAGACTTTTTAAGTACAGTTGATGTACGCATAAATCAAATTCTAAAATGTAAAATTCTTATTAAATATTTTACATAAAAAACCTTTTTCGAATGTGTAATTTGATATGAATTTTAATTAATTTTGAGCTTTAACCCTGCACTAGGTATATTGGGGATGGACCTCATGACTTAAATCTCTGGTAAATGTCGACACTCTGCGAGTTTGCACCTTCAATCTTCAAACGTACACTTTAGATGAACTTGAGGACTTTGAACCAGGGCATATAAATAGAGAGATGCTCGCCGAAAGTCGGTCAGTCGGGTTTTGGCAGGCGTTCAGTTAGTATTGCTTTGGCTATTGAAGCGATTACTTCGGCTGTTGAACGAGTTATTGCTTGTGAATAATCTTTTATGTACCTATATTTTAGACACCGATAATTTTCCTGAGTGCTGTTGAAGGTGAAAAGACCTTTTGGGATTTATTTTGTGAATATTGCTGCTGAATCCTGTATTTAAAGGATTGGATTTTCTACAATAAATTCTCATCGCTCTTAAAGAACTGTCTTGTTCTTTGTAACTGATCTGTATAAAATCCTCGAGCCCCAATCACAGTAACAATATCTTTAAGCCAGCTGATTAAATTGTTAGAATTTATGATACTCTTACTTCATCAAAATAACTTCGTTTTTTGATTTTGTATTTGTGTTATCTGTAATTTAATTAAACATTTTTTTTT
>BMAV01007646.1:414231-440773 GCA_019973955.1 Trichonephila inaurata madagascariensis
TTTGATCGAGACGTATATATACGCTGGAGGTGATTAAGGGGTTAAAATGTAAAATAGATCTAACACTTTTAATGGTAAAATTCATTATAATTTTTTAAGAGTTATCCCAATGCATTTTTAACAATATTTGTAATTAATACGCAAAAATTTATAGTTTTATAGTTAAACATATTTTAAGTTAATGTTTAAATTAAAAATTTTTTTAGTCATAAGATAGTGTATGAAGAAAAACATTTTATTAACTGTTGTTTTCTCTTCCAGAACTGCTTGGAAGTTTATTTTGCCCCAATCATTTTTCGAGCCATTCTATTAGGATATTATTCTATCAATAATAAATTGCGGTTAGTTTAGTTTTATTTTTTGAAACGAATAATGTATATTGCTTTAATGTATTATTTAAAATTAGTTTATAAAAGTAATTAAGTTAATTCTTTTTGAAGCATGTTTATTATAAAATTGCTTAATGCTTTAAATAGGTTGATTGATAATTAAAATTTATGGGAAAAATAAATTTAATTAAACAATTTTTGAAGTATTTTTGCTTATCACTAGCTGATCATCGTATATATTTGAATATGATTATAAAAAGGAAAATTTAGCATTAATTTTCAGGCTCAAATAAGAAATATTAAGCTTCTTGTAAGATTTTGAAATGCTTTTTTTTCCTTTTCGTGTCCAAATGGTTTATTTCTTTTAAAAAACGAAAAAAAAAATTTTGAAACGATAGTAATTAATTGGAGATATTGTTGCATAAAATATTTGCATTAGGTTAATTTTTTTCGTGATAATCTTGAAAAGAAAAATGTAGCAACTCAATGTATTCACATTTTACTTTAAATGAAATATAGATAATTATAGCTAATCAAAAATCCAGTATACCTCTAATTTAAAATAGTAATTTCTTTCTAACAGTCGTTTTAAAATGTTCACACACCCACAAATGAACTTTTCGTCAGCTATAACTGTAAAACATAAATGAAATTTGCTGTTGCTAATTGTTTATAAGTTGTTGAATTTTTTTTTTTCTTAGATTGTTAACAAAATTAGATGGTTAACAAAATTTTTAAATATCATTGTTTTTTGCTTAACAGTTTTTTTCATTAGAAAAAAAAAAGTTTTCTCTGAATTATTAATTTGAAAACGTTCTTAGTATTTTTTTTTTTAGCCTTTTATATATAGGTACCTTTAATTTAAATTTCAAGAGGTTTGAGGACCGTTTAATCTATGAGAGAAACTTTAATTTTCAATGAAAATTCTCCGTTGATTACTAATAGCACGACATCTTTTTTTTCTTCTTGGTAATTGTTTTGTAACTGAAATGTAGAACGAAATTTTGTCTTCACGTTTAAAAATTTTTTTTTAAAAAAAAATTCGAATCCCACTAATTTTTTAAAAATGGAGGGAGAAGTTATTCAATAAGATATAATGTTTTTAAAAAAGAAAAGAAAAATCCTATGATTACTTAAAAGAGAAACACAACATTTTTTCTTTATTACTTCCTTTTCAATTTTAATCCCCAACAAATGCAGCAACATATTAAAGCAATATGAACCAACACATTTACTTTGTATTTGAAGTTGGAAAATGCAGTCATTTGCAATCAGCGAAATCTGTAAATGTAGCTTTTCCGTTTGAAGAGTTAAAGCACGGAAAAGCATTTTACCACGATAGTGCTAAGTTCAATTATAATCAGTACGTGGTTTAAAATAGCGCTAGTACAAATCTACAGTGTCAGAAAAGTCTTGCCGACATGTAAATTATTTCAGGGATACAATTCATTAAAAAATTTTACATTATGTAAATAGAATGCGTTTCACTTATAATTATATTCTAAAATTCAGATAAAAAGTCTTAACAGTAGGTTCTATAATATTAATATTTTTACTGATATATATGAGAAAGAACAGCACACACATAGGCAGAAAAACTTAGAAATGAATTAATAATGCAGAAAAGCAAAAGGTTATTTTTCAATAATTTTAAAACGTGAAAAAAATCTGCGCAGGTAATAAAATTTATGTTTGAATATTTTTGTAGAATTAAGTGAATATTTATTCTTTATAGATGGAAATGAATTTACGCTTGTATGCAAATGAATTTACGCTAAGTGAATGCTAAATTTAAATAAGATTAAGCATGTTTAATGCGAGTATTTTTTGGCATGTTTTTCTCTATATAATAGATAGATATGAAAATTGCAATTCTTCTTTTGCCTTAGTCTGGAAATTGTTTTGAAAGGAAATTAATGTATTTTATTATTAACAAAATGAGCAGCATATATCCCGTTTTCGAAATGAATAAATATAATTTAAGTTGCAGCAAGTTGTTCAATTTATTAAATTATTAATCCCAGAATATCTGAATTATTATCTTGGAGTTTTTGAAAGAGAAATTTAAGATATTTTGTTTAAAACAATTTGAATCACAAAAAATAATGCTATGAAAATTAACAAATAATATTCTCCAGGAAAATAAATTTAAATTTAAGTAAAGATTTTTAAAAAGAAAATATCGCCATTGATTACTTTCAGTAAAAGAACTGTAAAGTATTATAGGAAAAAGAAATAATTATGTATTTACCCCTAAGTGATGAAAGTTTGTAAAAAATCTAAAATATTTATCAAGCTCAAAAGAAAAATTAATACGAATAAAAATAGTAGTATAATACGAATTTGTCTTAAAAATACTTGGGTAACATAAATACAAAAACTTAAAGGTAAAAAATATTAAATGGTATCATGAATTACAAAATAAAAAAAATTGTACAATTCTTTATATAATCTAAAGGATTCTATTATAATCAAAACTATGATAAATTAAGCAGAATAATATTCTAATTAAGTTAAAAGTTTCACTAGCTCTAGAGGTAAATTCTTATTTATTTATGAATATTAAAAAAAATTATGAAGCTCTAATGTTAAAAACTTTAAAAAAACAAGCAGGAAACTGTTTGCGTAAGTTATGTTCAAGAGTTTGAAAAGGTATAACAAAAATGACTAAATAAATAAAATCTCAAACAATTTTTTTTGCCAATTCATTCTTTTATTTTAATTTATCTTTCAATTTTAGGTAATAAAATTATTGTTCATCTTTAAAAGGTCTTCAATTATTATTCTTTTGTTTGATTTTTTTTTATGTGTCTAGACAAAGTCTGAACGAATTATAAATTTATTTCCATCATATCTGAACTAAAATATTTTTCATAAAACATTTTTTATTACTAAAAACACGATCACTTATTTTAAGAAATACTCAATAAATACGACTAAACTGAAGAGGAAAGAAAAAAAAAACCAAAAATAAAGCCTGGAAAAGCAGAAAACTTTATGAATTGCTCTAATTTATAATTCCATAAAATTCATATTAGAGCACTTCAATTTCTAAGTGGTTATTTTTCCTTCTACAGCTTTCACGTAAAATAGAATAAAATTAGTTCATTAATTTCAGAGTTTGTGCAAGTTCTTAATCGATCTCGTGTTTTTTTCCCAGAAATTTTTAATAATAATCTTTTAAAGAATAATTACTTATGGCTTTTAAGATCTTAGTTTTATGGAAAGGGCTTTGATCATTTAATCAGCTGCAAAATTAATTATTCTTTCGGAGTGGAGTTTATCAATTATTTTTAACCATTCTTTTAGTAATCGAATTTTACAATGATTACTTATTAAAATAACGAACTAAGATAGAAAGGGCAATATTTAAGATTTATATAACTGTACGAAATGGCTGTTTTTAACAAAAGATAATTTTTAAAAGTTCATGACAAGGCCTCTTAAGTGGAACATTAAATGGATAGTACGGAATTATTTTAAATAGTCTTTGTAATACTTCAAAACCCAGTAAAAATAAACTATTAAATTAAACAATTTAAAATCTGAACACTTTAGAAATAATGTGAAGGAAACGAAATATTATAAAATACAATAAACTTTTTTTTTAACAAATTGCATCCTTTGGATTTTAATTATTTGAAAATAATCAACATATACCGTCTTTATAATAATTATTCTATTAAATACTTTTAATTAAGAAAATAATTTAATGAAATGAAATCGATGATAAAAGAATAATTTCATGGTTTAAATAATATCGTACAAATGCTACGTTTCGAGTGAACTTGAATAAATTTAAATCATTAACACATCCTGATATGCTAACTTTCTGTTGTCCCAGAAAATTTCACTAAATAAACCAAATGCTTTAAAAGTACTTATTTGTAAATCTTATTTACCTTTTATATGTTTTCAGCAAGGTTTAAAACTTTAAAAAACTTTTTGAAGTTTTTCTTTATGTTATTCCATTGTTTCTAATGCGGGGTAAGATTTTTTTTTAAATGTATTGGTTGTTTTAATTTTTTTACAACTTATGTAAAAATGTCTATATTGAAACTGAATTATCATTATATATTAATCCCCCCCTCGAGCTTTTTACTTTAATATTTTATTTAGAACTATTTTTATACGTACAATAAAAAAGTTATGATAAGTTTACTATCTTTTATATCATTTATAAATTATTATGGGAATAAGGGGGAGGGGGGAAATCACGTTTTTTTTTTTTTTTTATTTTTTTTACGCGACAGCACAAATTTTAAATATTAAGGCTAATAATAGCATATATTATAATTATTAATAGTCATATATATATATTAATAATAGTAAACCTTTGAATTTGGATACATAAGTAGATTGGGCTTTTCTAATTCCAAAATAAATTGTCTAAAAATAGTTATTATTGTTATTGAAGTAAATATGTCACATTGTGTCAATTTTTGGTAATTTCATTTTTTCCATTTAAAACTCATTAGATACTATTAAGTTCATTATATTTCAGATATAAGACAGTATATGGATGCATTGTATCAATGTTTGGCAAATTTTCCCTTCTATTATTTAAATTTGCATTCTTCATTGTTCAATTTATTTATATAATATACAGCCATGTAATATATTCCGTACATTATTTCACTCATTAGATTTCATTATAAATTATTTTCTCGGAATAAGAGTACGTATTTAAATTTACAAGTTTTAAGTTAGTTACAAGTTCTTTTTCAGTTAGTTATATAAAGTTATAAATAAGTTAAGTTTCATCAGTTAATATTATAGCTTTATACTATATTGCGGTATCTTTGAGAAACAGTCAATGTTTTCAGACTGATTGTTGAAATAAGAGATGCATACATTTTTAAAAATAAATTACAAATTATCTTAAAAATTAAAACACACATTTTAAGAGAGAGAGTTTTGCTTCTCTTTCTATTTTAACAAAACCTTTTTTAAATCCAATAGTAAAACCTTGAATATTGCTGACATGAATACCGATTTTCCTAAGCTAATTTTACTAATAAATACTACTTGTTCTTTTACTTAAAAGGAAAAATATGTAAGCATATCTACTTACCCAATGAACTCACTGCCACGTCTGTGCAGACAAGCAGGAAATACAAACAGCAGATATTTTTAATTATCATTTTTGTTGTCTCACTCTGCTCGTTTATTCTATACACAATTAATGAATTTGGTATAGAACTTCTCTTAAAATAATTTCTTTCAAAAAATATTTCACTTTATGCTATTGATTTTAGATGTGTATTATATTTTTGGACAACACTTATAAGAGTCTTTAAATATAATCCATAATTATGGCTCTTAAATAATACTGAAGAATTTTTCAAGTTCAGTTATGCAACTTGATTGATCTTTTTTTCCGGAATATTGGATTCTTAAATGGGTTGAAAAAGTTATGATTCCTTATACCAATAAGGCTTACTTAATATAATATGTTTTTGAAATAGTGGCTAAAAGTCAGTCCATTTGACTTTAGGTAGACAGTTCATTCGTGTTGTTTTAAATTCTTTGAAAAAGTGTGTTTTTGTCGTTAATAATCCCCACAGTTATTAGTTTTATTCTCCAAGATATTTCGTAAATTTGCAATGAAATAAAATCCTTGGTAAATTTGTTGATGCTATTTAATATAACTCTTACGAAAAAGTTTTCGAAGTTTTAAATGTACTCAATATCTCCTTTTTACTGTTAATAGTTATAACAGCAGGTAACGCAAACCAATTGTTTAGTTTCAAGATCTTTCAAAACTTTTCAGAAAATCACTTTAAAAACACGGGAGTGTGTATCCATACATGCAGAACAGTTTAAATATTATAGAACGTAAACACTGTGTTATTTTAATGTTTTTTGTATAAATAATAATAATAAATAAAATTTTCTCCCTTGTTTATATATCGACACAACAGTCCTTGCGTGAATGTACGAAATGTTTTTCAATATCCTTTGTTAATTCAGAAAACACAAATATTTTAAGTAATTTTCGAACCCACAAAACACCTGATAGACAGTTTCAGTTAAAAAAAATCCACACTAAATAAATATCCTTCGTTATAATAATTCATAAGAAAACACACACTGTGCATTAATACACTCGATAAATTACCGGATTATGCCATTCCCGAAGTGTTCCGGAAAAGGAGAAAATCCGGCGGACAGCGGAGGGTTTCGCGAAGAGTCCCGCGGAACTTCTGACAAGAACTACTCTGCTCGGTTCCGTAAACCGTTGAAAACTGTTAACTATCCACGCTCTCGCACGTGAATCGATTGTGGACAACGTTGAGCATCTCTTTATATACGTCTTCTGAGTCCTGACGTCATCGGAAAGTGAACCAATGGATGGAGAGGATGTGGTTGATTCGATCTTGGAACGATTTTGAAGTTCTCCGGCAGTGAAACCGGAGTTTTGCTCGCCGGGTTGCGGCGGGAAAGTTTACTCCGGTGGGGATAAAGATGGAATGATGAATATTTGAGGAGAAAACTGTAGGTTTCACTTTGATATTTCACTAGAACAAATAAGATTTTCAGCTCTTCGATTTATATCAGTAGAAGAGCTATTACTTTTTGGGGAAGGTGAAGAGTATGTTATCTTTTAAAAGTAATATGGGTCTTGTATTATTATACTTAATAAAAGAATTCGGACATTTATAAATAATGAAGTTTAAATTATACAGTTATTATAAAATAAGGTATCCGACTACGTTCGCAACCGGGATTTTGCAAAAGCGAATAAATGGATAATATTTATGATATTTAGTGCCACTTGGATTAGAAAATGTATATAAAATTCTTTTAAGAATAGTATTACAATAAAAAAATTATTGAAGTACAATATTTTGACAAAAAATGAACATAGAATGACCGATTTTCAAAATATTCTCCTTTTGTAAAAAATGGTTCTATTACAAAAATATTTTGCCTGTATATAGCTCTGACCTCTGTACAGAAGGCTCAATCAGATTTTTTGAAATATATAACTTAGAAGTGGGTTTATCCATGTTTTACGAAAACAGAGGGAAGAAATTTTAAGAAAAGAACGCCGATAATTATTTTAATGGGTTGTAACACTGAAAATAATGTGATTTTTTCAAAAATCATAGTTGAGCCTCGGTACACAGGTCTGTGCTATATAAAGGCAAAATACTATTATAATAGAAGTGTTTTTCACAAAAGGAGAACATTTTGAAAAAATGTTATTCTTTCATTTTTTGCCGAAATATTGTATTTAAATATTTTTTTGTCAAAAAATGTCCTTAAAACCATTTTATAGATGTATTCTAATCTAAGTGACAGTAAATATCATGAAAATTATCCATTTATGCCCTATTTTAAAATCACGATTCCGAACTAAGTCAGATATCTTAAAGGCAAAACACCATATATAAGTTCATTAAAATATTAAACACAAATTTAAAAGCAGAACATATTTCAATAACTTTGATGTTCTTTACGTGAAATAACAAGAGGGAATCATTTCTGTTTGCGAACTAGTAAAATTGATCTAGTGCAGCGTTTCTCAAACTGTGGGGCGCGCCCCCCTTGAGGGGCGTGACAACTCTATGAGGGGGGCGCGAGCATATTGAAAAGTCTAAAACAAATGATTATTTAAAAAAATTACAAATTTACTGAAAGGAATCAAACAAAATACATTTTGGCATAATAAAAATAAAATGAACATTTACACTGATATAATACACTTATAAATGTAACACCACTGCGCAATGTGTTTTATGATTAATTTAACAATACTAAGTTAAGAACAAATTTAACAATTACCAGTGACCCCAGTCTTGTCATATATAAAATTATATACAAAAATTAACACTTATCTTGATAATTTTTGTACAATTTATAATTAATCCCTTAAATGCCTTTTAAAAGTTACGAGATTCACTCTCCATTGCCACCGTTTTCCACGTAGGCGTGCGTATGTGATACATTGGCAAGGGGAGGGGAGAATAAATAAGCAAATTCTCTGAAATAAATAAACCCTTCGAAAACACAGTCCAGGTCTTTGTATTGCATTCCAAAGCCTTCGGAATTACTTTATGGATAGTAGTGCACAGAAAATATCATACTTCGTAAAGACGTATATATACGTCCGGAGAAAATAACGCTTTGGCTGAGCGAGACGTTTATATACGTCAGTGGCACTTAAGAAGTTTAAATCGTATTGTAGTTGTAGCATCAAAGTATAGTAAAATTGAATTCAATACATTGGTATTGTATTGAGAGGGGTGCGATGAGAATTATGATTGAATATTGGGTTACCAATATTGAAAGTTTGAGAAACACTGATCTAGTGCCTTCAATTTGGAACGCATAGAGATCCAAGCTCAATATGATATTTTTTGAATAGTTCCATTTATAACATAAAATGAGTTTTAAAATAAGACGCTGAAGTTGATGAACATTTATACAAAATGAGTAATTAAAATGAGATATTAAAGCATATTATAGAGTATCAGACAATTAATATTTATCATGAAATTCAGGTAATTGACATTTGAAATAGTAGTGTAAGGGTGTGTGTGCTAGCTTAGATCTTTGTGTGATCGTGACTCAATACTACAAGCTCTATTGACAATACCTAACATTGCATCAGAGGGGGGAAGTTATTAAACAATTAATCTATAATTAATTAAATTTAAAACAATTATAATGTTACAGAAATGCTTGATATTTATTAAATAAATTTTGAGAAGCATTTATCAACAATTTTTCATTTGGAACAAAACAAATTCCCCTTGATTAAAAACTTCCATATTCTCTACCTCTTTGGATGACTTTTTATTGTTTAAATAATACAATCTGCCCAAAGGTAAAATTTCCCCTCAACAAATCCTTGGAATCACTATTTTTGAAAAATCCATAAATAGTGGATTTTAATTAAAGAAATAAGCGGACATTTTGTACTGTAAATTTTGAATACCTTAGAATGATATCTAATAATTTCACAAATGTCAGATTAGTCAAAATATTTTGCGTCAGAATTAACTGAAAATATAAGAAAATACAGTCAGACCTTTATATAACAAAGTCGCTTAATCCCGGGAAAAAGTTCGTTATATGGAAAATTTGTTATGTAGTGGTTCATCTTTTAATATATTTTATGAACCCCATTAAACAAATTTTAAATTCATAAACACTATAGATTAAAAAAAGTAATTGTTCAAACTTTTTTTAAAATTAATATATGTTTATTTTATTTATCTTACCCATCACGAAAGAAAGAAAAAAAATAAAAACTGCAAGGAAAACAAGGAAAAAGAATGTACAAGGATTCATTGTATTTTCAATAATAAGAAAATAATTTTATACTAAAATTAATGAATTTTAAGCATACAAGTAATATTAAACATACATCATTTTTTAATTAGAACACGGGACAACTCCAGTGAGGATGAAAGTAGATATCGAAGATGTTTCTAGTGAGCTGGGCATTAAGGGTTAAAGGTTGCACTTCTTGTATTTAACATCCAGAACTCTATTACTCTTGGCGAGTTAAGATATAATAAAACCAATTCAAAATTAATGATCACCATAAAGTGTGTTAAAGAGAGAATAACTTGAATTTTCTCAAAAATTCTTTAAAAAAAGAGAGAACAAAAATTGAATCACAAAAGAAAAAATTCGTAAAACAGAAAATGCACTTTGCTATAGAGAGGTTATTTTACGAAGAAAATCGTGAAATATTCAAGGTATCAGGAAAAAGTTCCCTATATAGGAAAATTCGCAATATAGAGGTTCGATCATATTTTCGAAAAGTTATATGAAGCCCAGTGGCTGAGTGGTTAAAGCATCGCGCTTCCACACCACAGGTCCGAGATTCAAACCCCGGGCTGAGAAAGTTTGACTCGGCCTTTCACCTTTTCAATGGGTCGGTAAAATGAGTACCAAGCTTGCTTGGGAACTTAACACTAGGGGTTTCGTGTCAGACCGTTTTAGTAAAAATTTGGTAAAATTTCCTTGAAAAGAACCAATTTTTCTTAAAGTGCAATATTTATTTAAAAAAATTTTATGTATTTACACACATTTTTTTTTCTTCCTAAAAACACCCAATTTGTTTCAAAAATTTGTTCTTACAAAAAAAATTGGATCCGAAGGTAAGCAGTCACCTTAAACAATCACTGGAACTTAATTTATCCAGCCACACAGATTTTTAGGCCAACCCAAGAAGGATTTTCCTCCCTCTCAGTAAGGGGAGGAGACGTACCAGTCTTTTATACATCCAAAAGAAACCCGGACGTAAGGGGTGGACCCCAGAATGATCGAGATTTAACGAAGCGTACACGGGACCTTAATTGGTCGTTGCGAGGGTCTTTCGAACGGGATGGACGATTAGGTGGGACGTCAATCCTAAATTATCCCCAAGATTGTCGTTTGGCCGGAAAAACCTTCTGCAGCACCGTGACAAGCGGTTAAAGAACCGAATGATTTGGAGCCGTCATTCGGTGAAAAGTTAAAAGCGCTTTCGGCTCTCTCTTATCGTTTGGCGACGTGATTGCGATTTTTTTTTCTTCTTTTCGATAAGCAGGAGAGATGTCAGTTAGAATGGGATGTGTTGGGAAGTTTGTAATGGTGAGTGAGTCGTTATTAAATTTTTTAAATACCCGTAACTACTGAGTTATTTTAAAAGTGGAATGATGTTTTGGTTTTAAAAAAATGAAATGTTTTTAAGAGTATTTTTGGAACCAAGCCTTTATACACAGTCGTAGAATATGAGAACATTCCAAAGTTGCTTCTATGGAGGAATTGTAAACTACAAATACGGATCCAGTGAAAACTTTTTTTTTCTTTTCAGTTGAAATACACACAAATAAGAATTAGTTTAAAAAATGAAAAAGAATAAAATAACTGAGATCGTTATAGAGAATAAATGTGTCATTTTTATAGCGATTAAGGCATCCGTCTACGTTCAAAACTCTTTTATTTATTTCTAATGACAGATTATGAACAGAGTTCATCAATCTGTTTAGCACATTCACCGAAACTGGTATTCTTGTTAGCGGGGCCCATTATAGGCGGATACCATTACTACAGGTATGTGTAACGTCCAGTTTCCTCCCTAGAGGGAGGCACCTGAGCTCTGACGATGCGGACCTGTACTAGGATTTAATTTTGCCTAGAGCAGTGATTCCCAAAGTGGTCTCTATACACCCCCAGGGGTCTATGATGACCTGCAAGGGGTCCACAACAGCAAACAAATAATTTGGTGTCCATGAAGTGTAAGGGGGTCTCTATGATAGCAGCTCTCTTTAAAGTAGATCGTGACTTTAATTTTCAAGAAATTTTAATCAAGTGGAAACGAAATTTTATCTATTTAACAGATTTATTTACTGAATTTAATGAGGTTTAATAATTTGCATTTTTACAAGGTAACAGCATAAATTTTATTAAAACAAGAATCCTTTTAGCTTTTCTTTCCTGAGTTAAGCTAAAGAAGTATAATCCTGGAGGTTCCGAATTTTCACAATTAGTCACAGACAATCTGTCAGGACATTTTTGCCTACGTTCAACATTTAAATGTCTTTTATTCAGATTTTGAAACCAGGTTTGAGAATGCTTTGACTAATGCAATACCTCGAAAGCTAATAAATTAATATAGTCACATTAAAAAAAAAATGTCACATTATAATAGCACTGATCGTAATAAGCACTAACGAAGATCTTAAGGTTTAGAAACGAATGTCAGCAGTTTTGGCTTTAAAAAGTCAAACCTGTTAATTGTCCCGATTTATAGAAATTGGTGAGGAAGTTTTCAATTGTGCTTTTCCTAGCGTGAAGGCGTTTCAGCGTAACTGCCAATCTCAAAACTGGATACTACTAACAGGGGATATTTAAGGGGTTAAACCTGACAAGATTGATATCAAATGTTGAAAATTTGATATTGTAGCACCAAATTCATCCCCCCTTTAAAATCATTTGTTTATTGTTTAGTTATTTTATTTAACAGTTTTATTTATTAATCAACTTTTAACTTACTTAATTAACAAGTGCGTTTTAAATTTTAAACACAAAACTTCATTACAGCTAGAAATTTAATTCTCTTAAAGTAGAGGAATAGTCGTGCCAGCTGTCAAAAAGACATTTAAGTTGATTAATTTTCAAAAATTCAATATTAATTAAGAAGGCGTCTATCCCAAAACGAAAAGTATGGGAAGGGGTCTATGCGACAAAAAAAGTTTGGGAACCTCTGGCCTAGAGGATCTTGCCTTAGGGATCTTTTAGAGGCCGTATAATCATTCGACAGGGCCGCTGTCGATTTTCTGCATTATGAAAATCCACCAAATTGGGCCGGGTTCGAACCCACAACATTGGGTACAGAAGGCCAGTGACAAACCAATTACGCCACCCAGCCGGCAAAATCAGAATTCTATACACTCGATATCTACTCCGAACATTTTTCATTGTAGAAAGATTTAAGAAACAACACACTCTTATAAAAACATTTTAACGAATGAAAAAAAAAGTACAATTATAAGTTGATTTCTTGAGCGTATGAATAAAGTTCTTCAAGAAAGTATTATATTTATTCTAGCGTCCTTTACATAATTGGGCCGGGGTCGAACTCGCAATCTTGGGTACTAAAGGCCAGCGAGACAAACTTCGGAACTTGGTTTTCATAAAGCGTGTAACCGAATATTTTTTTTTATATATATATTTAGTATCACCTCAATTAGAATAAACATATAAAATTATTTTAAAAATATTATTACAAAAAAAATTATTTAAATGCAATTTTTTGGCAAAAAATGATCGCATATTTTCAAAACATTTTTCTTTTATGGAAAATACTTCTATAATGATAACATATGGCCTACATCAGTGCTTCTCAAAGTTTCAATATTCGCGACCTAATATTCAATCATAATTTTCATCGCGCCCCCTTCTTACAATAACCATTTATTGAAATCTGTAATACTATACTTCGAGGCTACAATATGACCTTAGCCTCTTACCGGCGTATATAAACGTCTTGCTCAGTCAAAGCGTTAATTTCCATGGACTTATATATACGTCTTTCCGATGTACGATCTTTTCTCTGTACTTCTATCCATATAATTATTCCAAAAGCTTTGGAATGCAATAAAAGGACCTTGACAATGTTTGCGAAGGATTTACCGTAAAATCCGACATATGACGCGCACTTTGAACACAAAAATTTCGAAAATTAAGTGTGCGTGTTATACGCCGGGTATAAAAACGATAGCTTTAAAAATAACAAAAAGGATGGGCATAAAAAAATTTACTTTTAGTTGTATCGAAACATTATTTATTTAAAAGAAACGACTTGCCTTATGAACAAGAACCGTTGTAATTCTAGAAGTATACTATTTTTTCAAAAGTATGGGATAATACCTCGAATAAAATACTTCAAAACATAAAAACAATGTACATTAATACTTCAGATTTCTTCGTTAAAAAGGAGGTGCGCGTTATATGGCGAATATACCTAAATATTGAAAAATTTAGCTTGAAAGTATAGGGGCGCGTTATACACCACCGGTGCGCGTTATATGTCGGATTTTACGGTACTTATTTCACATTATTTGCTCTTCTTTATTCTTCAACCCCCCCATACACCACATACGTGCTCCTAAGTGAAAAACAAATCTCGTAAAATGTAATCGGCAGTTAAGGGATATTATAAGCCATAAAAATTATAAATATAAGTGTTGCTACTTGTATATAATATTAAACTTGTTCTTAACTTAGTATTAATAGATTAATTTTAAAATACATTGTGTAACACTGATACATTTATTATAAGTGTATTATAACAGTGTAAATGTGTATTTTATTTATTATATCTGAATATATTTTGTTTGTTTATACTTTCAGTAAATTAAGAATTTTTTAAATAATCTTTTGTTTCTGACTTTTCAATATGATCGCGCCCCCCTCGTAGAGTCGTCCCGCCCTCCAAGGGTGGCGCGCCCCACAGTCTGAGAAACGCTGGCGTACATGCAGCTCAGACTTCTATACAGAGACTGAACTAGTATTTTTGAAATATATTATTTAAAAGTGGATTTATTACTAGCTTAGTTAATCACAATAGATAATTTTTAACAAAAAAATTAAAAAAATCCATCGGTTATCACCTCAAGTCATCACTACTGAAAATGGGAATTTTTCAAAAATCCTAGTTCAGGCACTGTAGAGAAGCTTTATCTATACATAAGCAAAATATTATTATTATAGAAGCATTTTACATTAAAGGTGAGTGTTTTGAAAATATGTCATTATTTCTTCCTTTTTTTGCCTAAAAATTGCAGTTTTTTTTTATAGTAGTAATATTCTTAAGACAATGTTATATGTTTATTCTAATTTACATGACACTAATTATTAAAAAATGTATTCATTTATACGCGATTTCAATGAGTATTTTTCATGTTTTCAATTATATGGTATTCTGATGTTTCAAAGTGCTTCACATAATAAGATATGTAATCATACTGTTAAACATGATGTTTCTAAATGTACTCTGTGCAATGTTTCATATAATTGATTCTTAAGCTCAAAAGAGGAAAATAAGAGAAATAAAAGTCATCATGCAAGAGAAGAATTCTCAAAAAAAAAAAAAAAAATTAAAATATGTTGCCTATAAACATAATACATTTTCATTACATCATATTTTTACTTTATAAATGCACACTATCTTTCCTCGAAATATTTACTTTAACTTTTTAAAAGTATTTTGTTCATTAAAATGGCACCACTTACAATTGCCAGCTGAAACTTCAAAAAATGCAATTCTTAATAATCAAGTTATGTGGTATAATAATTTTGAAAAAAAAAAAAATCATGCGATTTTTCTTTAAAAAAAAATAGAACTCCTTTCGACATAATCTGGAATATCTATTCAACGCAAGAAAGTCAATACACCAGTTTGGTTCGTTCAAGCACATAAAACCTGATTTTTATCTTTGTTATTATAAATTCTATTTGGCCCTTTTAAAATATTTTAACGCATCGAAATAGTCAATATAAAAAATATTCCATTATAACAGTGTAATTTATATCCATTCCAAATAATCAAGTGACAATATTAAAATTTTAAAAAAATGAAATATCAACATTCCTTAACATCGTCTTACATACTAAATGTTATTCCTAAATAATATCACATACTTAGATAAATTTTAATTCTCAGATTCTTCTAGCGCGTTATGAAATCGGTTATGACAACTGGAAAGAGTTAAAAAAAATTTAACATAGAATTCCAATGATTTCAATTGTGGGTCGATGGAAAAAAAACAATGTCGAACTGAAATAAATGCAAGAATCACTGCATATTCATATTACTTATTTTAGATGAGTAGATATTTTATTGGCGCAATATGGGACGATGAGTAAATATAAAAGGAAATCAATTTAGGGTTGCGAGAAATAAGGAATTCATTGTCATATATATTATAACGTTCATTTTCAAAGAAATGGTTTTTAAATTTTCATTTTTTTTCGTTTTTAAACATTACATTAATGAACACACTACTGTTCAGTATCCGTTATCGACCGTTTATAATGTTTACTTGTAATTACTGGTTATATCAGTAATTACGTATTATCACAACAATCACCAACTCTATTAATAAGTCGCTAAGTTTGCAACTTCGATTTCCTAAGTGTCGCACGCGCTGAATTAGCAACCAGGTGCTTCGTTTCATATGTCACCAATAGGTTGCAATAATACGTAAATACCGTTATATCTTGCTTTTGTTCATGTGCACATTAAGAACATTTTAAATTAATACTTCAGAGATGTGTGAATGCTATGTTTTTTTCATTCTAAACGTCTTAAGAATTCTTAAAAATTATAATTATGGGACGGTGGTTGCGGTTTCGAACTCATGGTTGAAGTCGTTTGCTTGAGAGTTGGTGTCACCCGACGTGTAGAAGCACAGCTGCATGATAAACTTGTCGTGGCTCCGTTGACTTGGTGTGGAAGTTTGGATAGAGTGTGACATCTCAGATGTCGTACTCGTCATTTGGCCGCCAATCATAATTACGAAAACTGTCACTAAAAGACCTATTGCAACTCCAAATAGAGTTGAAATCCTAATAATGATACTGAAACGCATATTATGTAAATTATAAATACGAATGCATGTGAACAAATATATAAATACTCATGGCCAGCATTGCAAAGCCTCGGCTTTTAGTATTGTCATTAACCGGTTAACTGTTGTTTCCTCGTTTGAGAGCGTGAAATTATGTGTGCCTCAAATATCGAGCGATGACGAGTATAATTGTCAATCACAGAGTATAAAGATATTGGTTTGTTAATTGCCAATTTTATGACTAATACTTATTTGTTTGGCTTACATAAACATGTATTACTTACATATTACTCAAAAAACTCAAGAAAAATCAAATATATATAAATGTGAGAATTTATATTCCTCCTGTGGTGGAAATAATAGAAAACATTATCAAAACACATAAATAAATTCGTTATACGAAATTATTCGCTGTTTCAGCCGGTGGAAACGGCACCTCATGAGTTCATCTTAAATTTTTCGTATTTTCTGTTTACCGTAAAATCCGGCGTATAACGCGAACCTATTCTTTCAAGTGGTATTTTTTTAATTTTTAGGCATATTATCCGTGTAACGCGCATCCCATTTTTACAAAGTAACTTGAAATGTACTTGATGAATGCTGTTACGTTTTGAAATCATTTATATGAGGTATTATACTAGGATTTTTTTTTAAAAAATGGTATACTTCTAGAGCTACAATCACTTAAGTTCATTTGGTATGTTCTTTCTTTAAAATAAATAGTAAACGTGACTCTATTTTTTTTATTTTTGAAGGCTTTCAAATTTACACCCGGTGTATAACGCACACCCGTACTTTTCGATTATACTTGTTGTGCTAATAGGGTGCGTTAAACGACAGATTTTACGGTACTTGTTTTACTTCGTCCTGGCCTCAAAATATTATACACATTTCGAAATTTTAATAAATGTTTTGTTTCTCTCAAACATTGCAATTTAAATAGACAATGGTCACTATTTTTTGAGCATGACGAATATATTTCTCATAACACAACACCCTGCAACTTCTCCATGACGAGTGGACATGGAGTGGACGCAGTTAACTGGTTAAAGGTCCACCATGTAGAGAGAAGGAGCTGGTGCACGTTAAATCTACTTAAGTTCAAAATCCATACATTAGCATAACACGAGAGGCACCAGAAAGAAAAGGAGAAGGGGAGAGGAAATGAACGTGTTCTCATGATTTGACAATGATTTTACGATGTCGGGTATCAATAACTCTCCTGTTGCATAAACCTGTTGTGGCGGATCTATTCGCGTACCTTCTTCTAATCCTCTTGGGAAATCTTTAGGCTATCAATTCGTGTTTATTCCCAACCAAACCTTTTGAAGAAGAAACAATGATATTCAAATTTAATCTACTATGTAGTCAAGGTTTTTTTCTAGTTAGAAATGAGGAGAAAGAGAGAGAATGTGGTGAGATAAAAATTGATTGCTACTGATCAGGTATTATAACATTTTATAGAGTATTTCAAAAATTTGATAGAGGAAAGATTTTAAGGTATCCGACTACACGTTCGGAACCATGATTTTAAAAAAGCGAATCAATGGAAAATTTTCATGATATTTAGTGTCACTTAGATTAGAATACATGTATAAAATGGTTTTAAGGACATTGTGACAAATAAAATTTATTTAAATACAATATCTCGGTCAAAAATTAACTTAGAATAACCTTTATTTCAAAATGTTCTCCTTTTGTGAAAAATGCTTCTATTATAATAACATTTTCCCTGTATATAGCTCAGACCTCTGTACAGAGTCTCAACTATGATTTTGAAAAATTCACGTTATTTTCAGAGTTACAATCCATAAAAATAATTATCGGCGTTTTTTTTCTTAAAATTTCTCCCCTCTGGTGTCGTAAAATATGGATAAACCCACTTTTAAGATATATATTTCAAAAATTCTAGTTGAAAATGGGTCATTCTATGTTCATATTTTGTCAAAATATTGTACTTTAAATAATTTTTTTATTTTAATAATACTCTTAAAACAATTTTATATACATTTTCTAATCTAAGTAACACTATATATCATAAATGTTATCCATTTATTCGCTTTTGTAAAATCACAGTTCCAAACTTAGTCTAATACTTTAATTTTTGTGCGTATTAGCATGGGCAATTATAATAAGTTTAAGGAGCGATACTATGTCAGCTTATTATTAAATAAAAGGGAACTTTATGAGAAAAATATCCATAGTTATTTAACCCGGAAGCAGTTGTGCACTCGATACAAACGTTAGTGATTGCGCGGGGTATACTCAGTCACTCCACTTTTTTTTTCTTTATAATTATTTTTCTTGTATACCTTAAAAGCATTGTTGCTGTTACTCATCTCCATATCTAGCCAAGTTAGACCAAGTCCATGATCTCATTCACTTTTAAAAAGTCCAAAACCATTATACTCCATTTCACCTTAAGTTGGCAGCGCTGGGAAGGGTACGCGGACCAAATCACAGCCGCTACAGGGTTACTCTAGGAGAAGAGTGTGACTATAACAAATATATAAAATTCTCCATATTTGGCGAGCAAAAAAATTACTCTTGAAAAATTTGTTCATTAAAATTGTATAAGGGTTTTTTTTTTTAAATAATAGTATAAGCCCCTTTTTTTTATCGAGATATTTAAGGGTTTGCGTTTCAATATGTTTAAAAATATTGATTGCTTAACTAGCAAAAATTTTCTCCAATAAAATCTCAATAGTTCTTTTTTTAATGAAAAAATACGATTAAATTGTAATTAACATGCTATCATTACTTTGATTTTTTAAATGAGTTATGCCACGTTCAAAATAAACGGCTCATATATATCTTTAGTTTCATAATTTCATTTATTACATCTGTTTATAAAATACAAATTTTTATCTTGTTTATAAATAATTAATCATCTTTTTTCTATTATTACTGTTTTAGATCAGTTTGTAATTATTATTCACATTACATGTAAATGCCGTTTATGTACGTTAGCTTAAGATATACAGAAGCACATAATAGAATTGGGGGATTAATTTCAAAAATTTATCAATTTTAAAACTTATAATCTTTTATAAAATTTATAGTTTATCAGGAAAAAATATCTCGATGCATATTTCAAAAATTGTGTTACTAACATTATATGCAAAGTTTATATATTCAGCTCAATAAGTATAACTTTTAAAGAAAAAAATGATTTATTATAATTATTTATTACAAAAACTATATATTTTGATATTTAGAACTGTATTTGTTGTAAAAAGGTTCCATAAAATTTTTTTAAAGGGACAATTGCTCTTTTATCAGGTATTCATAAATCAAATTATATATACATGTATATTTAACATTCCATGTAGGAAGCCTTTAGAATCAGAACGAAAGCATTGCACAAGGAAAGATTTACATTAAGATACTTCGATTATAAATATAATGAGATTTTTATATAATGTATATTTTTAAAAGCAATGTCTAAGAAAATTTTGAAATTTGATTTACTCAAATAAGGTGATTTAAAAAATTAAATCAACCTTTTTTTGTATATAAATATTATTAGCTGCATGGCCCAGCGTTGCACGGGTTTCTTCTACCATTGTGGTACCATTTGTCTGTGCATTAAATATTATATTTAAAGTACAGTTTCCAGAGTGAGGGGCGAGAACCCTGTTCCACATGTCACTCCACAGTATGCAAAATAAGTGTTTACATAAAAAACTGTTTTAATAGCTGATTATGTATACACTTATGTTGCATCATTAAAGAAAAACATCGTAATTTTTGAGCCATGGTCAAGTGACGAGGACGACATTTTTGGCATCCTTCTCTCTAAACTACCATACCACGCTAACGGGAGGACTTTGATGATAATTTTTTTACAAGTCATCAGCACTCATTGTTTCTGAATCGCTATCCGAAGAGTCACTGTTCACAAATATAATGAAATTCTGATTTCCCCAAATTTCATCAACAAGTCCACATCTCTTTCTCTTTTTTAATTACATGGTTGATGCAATTTGTCCATTTTTGAGTTGAGACCTTATCTATTCCCTTTGTTACAAGTTCATCTATTTCGCTGAATTTAAATGTTTCATTTTCTTCTTTTACAACGTAATCTTTTACTGGTGTATACAGTGAGGTTGGTGACATTTCTATCTTAGACATGTTTAAAATTTCAAAAAACAACAATAATTAAGATAGTCGCAAGAGATGTAACAATATTACGTAAGAATGAAGCTAGGTCGCAAAATGAATGGCGTTGATTTGGCTCGAATATTTCGGAAGAATGTAATCTTGAAAACCGGTTTTTTCAACCAAATATTGTTGTTGTCAGCCAAAAGTCAAGTACTTGTTTTCTGCTGTATTCTCGTTCACAGGTATTGAAGAATAAATGCTTTTAAGATGTGATTAACTTAAAATATATCTTTAATCCTACAATTTCTATAATACATGATACTTTTTAACAATTTTCTGTGCATTTGCGTTGATTTAAATTCCCAAACAAGTTGGAACTACTTTTTCAAGTGGATTGTTACATTCCCTACCTTTCCCAACGTTGCCAACTTGAGGTGAAACAGAGTATAGAGATCTTGTTTTGAAAGCCCCAGGCAGTCAAGAATGTATTCTGGAGATGTTTGACGGGCAGAACACCTAACACAAGTCGGAAAAACTTTGTTCCCATCCTTAAAAGTCAAAGTTTGGAAGTGGCTACTCCGGAAACAGGATAGTTTTTTTCCTGCCCGTTGCATTGAAGCGAAAGAGAACCATCAGGGCGTTTATCTTTATAACAGTGATGAGCAGCAGATATAATTGATTGATTCTTGTATAAAAATATTAATTCCGGTGAATAATTAAACTAAGATATAAAGTATATTTACCAACTTTTAAGGACTTTTCAGTCTTCCCTTAATAATTTGAGAAAAAGTATCGATTCAAAATGAACTAAAATATTTCAAACGTACTTATCTTTAATAAAGGGCACAACAGATCACAAAAACTTTTCGTTAACATTACAAGGATGGTATTTGCCAACAAAACTGTCATATTTTGTTTAAATTATTGCAGTTTTATTGTCCTTTGATGATCGAAAAATAGTGCGGTGAGCTTTTTCTTGCTTCAGTCTTTTTGACAAGGTGCAGTGTGTCTTGTGGCTTCATATCTTGATGGAGAATTCGGGGTCACATTTGAAAATTTTCCTTTCAACTCAAACGTTTCATGTTCATTGCTTTTCTCAAATTTCCTTTCGCTATCATGATAAATGTCCTTTATTCCATCACGTTCTTCCTTTGCTTGATCAGTTTCAACTTCCTCCAATAAAGATCGCAGTTGCTCATATCTTTTTTTTATATTCTATTCATTTAAATTTACAAAACTATATTGAGTCGTATAACACAGCTATCAAAATCACTAAGTCGTTCACAGGAGAAACAAGTAATATATATATATATATATATATATATATATATATATATATATATATAGATAAAGTCAATCACTACTTTGATCAACAAAGAAAAATTTTATTTTAGCTACATTTTATTAAATAATCACAATTAATGTGAATATGTTTATATATATGACGGAATCATAACGTTAAGTTGTAGTAACTTTTTATTCATTATCATTAAAGTATCGTATTGTCATCCAAAACAATCGTGCATATAAAATTTCAATTCAATTGAATGCTTTAAAACGTGAGAACAAAATATTTTCACAAGTTTTGACACAAAACGCCAAAAGGGTCGCTAAGTCACCAAAAATGATGCCAACGTGACTGTGTGTGTGTATTTGTAATTCTTTAAATAAATAGTTTTAATCAATTAACTTTTATTAATTATATTTAAATTATTCTATTGTCATACAAAATAATCCTGTATGTACAATTTTAGCGCAATTGAGCGCTTTAAAATGTATTTTATGAACGATTGAAAATTCCACCAAGATAAATAAATATATAGAGAGTGCGAGCTATTAGTCTAATAATTGAAAAAGTAACCCTTAAATCAGTGTTTCTCAAACTGTGGGGCAGCCCCCCCCCCGTTGGGAGGCGTGACAACTCTACAAGGGGGGGGCGCGAGCATATTGAAAATTCGAAAACAAAAGATTATTTAAAGAAAATATTTAAATCTTTGAAAGTAAATAAACAAAATGCATACTGATATAACATATATATATATATATATATATATAAAATAAAATACAAATTTACACTTATATATTATACTTATAAATGAGTCAGTGGTACACAATGTTTTTTATAATTAATTTAACAATACTAAGTTAAGAACAAGTTTAATAATTATCATTGACCCCATGGGACTGTCGAAGATAAAATCACATGCAAAATATAACACTTATCTTGATAATTTTTGTGCGGTTTATAATAAAAAATCCCTTAACTTCCAATTAAAAGTTACGCGATTCGCTTCCCAATATGAACCGTTTCAAACGTAGGCGCGCGTATGGGATGTATTGAGTGGGGGTGGAGGAATAAAGAAGCAAATAATCTGAAATGAGTAAATCCTTCGCAAACATTGACAAGGTCCTTTTATTGCATGCCAATGCCTTCGGGATAATTTTATGGAAAGCAGTGCACAGAAAAAGTTGTACTTCGGAAAGACGTATATATACGTCCCAGGAAATTGGCGCTTTGGCTGACAGAGACATTTATATACTCCGGTGGCACTTAAGATGTTAAAATCGTATCATAGTTTTATCATCTAAGTATAATATTATTGAATTCAAAACATTGTTATTATTTGAGGGGGGGCGCGACTAAAATTATGATTGAATATTGGGTCACGAATAATGAAACTTTGAGAAGCACTGTCTTAAGTATATATATATAGAAAATATTTTGGAACAAAAGTGGCCCATCGATGAACTCAGTCACCCCAGTACCTTTTAGATTGTGAAAAGCGTTGGTTACTCCCCAAAAATTCGAGAAATTTGACAAATAAGTTTTAGTTTTCATGAATACTGTTATAGGAGGATGCTGACAAGGTCATTAGTAAGAAATAAACAGTTTTCTTACAAAATAAAAGATTTCGTTTCCCTGGGGTAACTCTGAGTTCCGCGCTACCGTTCCTGGGTTAATTATTCTCAAAACGTGGGTAATGAAATAGAAAATAAGCATGGAGTTTTGGAGTATATATAACGAAAAAATTAAAGAACGCTTTTTAAGGACAATTAAATTAGATCATAAAACTATTTAAAAAGTAGAATACATTCTATATTTTGGAATTAAAGAAATATGATAAACTTAAGGCATCTGATTTTGTTTAATTCCTACCATTAGTTCACTCTCTCCCTATTGTATATCTTGTTCAAATTTTCAAATGTTAATAAAATACTTTCTATTCATCTAATCAAGTTCAAATACATTTTTTTTAAAATGTGTAGTGGATGATACTTGATGTTAATACAGTTTTTTTCAAATACGAACTAGTTAAATAAATAATGAATAAATAGTAACAAACAAAAAGAATAGTCCAACAACATATATAGAAAGGGAAATTGTTCGCCGTGTCTCTGTAGCGCAATGAATAACGCGTTGGAGTTCTAATATAAAGATCGTGTGTTCGAATCCCACCTGGGAATCTCACAATGGGTTGTCCCCATTTCTGAGAACTTCTTTTTTACAAAACTGTTTTATCAGAATAATTAAATTTAATTAATAAATAAAAAGTAACGAACAAACAAAAATAGTCCAACTCCCTATATAAAAAGGAAAATGGAAAATGGCAAGAAAAATCGCTTTCTGTTTCGTCACTTAATATTGTGATTCTGTCATATGTACGTAAATATTTGTATATTAATTGTAACTATTTAATAAAGAGTAACCGAAATAAAAAATTTTCTTTATTGCTCTAAGTAAGATTTGACTTATTTCTTTTTTTAATATTACTTGTTCATGAGAAAAAAATAATTCATGCAAAGCAGTTTTAGCCAAAAATCTTTTTCTGTAAAAATTAAACTTATTAAAAATCCAACAAACATTATTTATTTAAAATGAATAAGTACCAATGGGCTCAATTCATGGGACGTCATAGTCACATGATAGTGAAAGCCACGTGATTCTAGCCAATCAATTCAAAAACTCATGCGACGTTATAGTCCCACAATAAAAACTATCTTGTATTTCCAACTAATCAGTTCACGCGCTCCGGTGTTGCCAAGTTTTGCTCTTTGCAGAAACTTTCTCTTAAAAAGTACATATGTATACAAAATGTATTTTATTGAAGTATAAAAAAAATATGATTTTTTTTATTTTAAAAAAATCTTTTTGAAGAATTTTTTTTTATAACATTTAAACATCTTTACCCAAACATGAAATTTGAAGTTTTATCTGAGTTTTACAAATAGAACAACAAGTACAATTAGTTTAATGTTTGTTTTGAATTTAATTTAAAACACGTGTTTGTTTTTATCATGTGTCTTCATGAATTAAGCCCATTGACTAAATTCGTGACGGTCACATAATAAATACAATCACTTCTTTATTTAATTAAAAATTGACATTAGACTTGAAGTTAGAAATTTAGATAAAATTTCAAGTTTGGTTAATTGATAAAGTTGTTCAAATATTAAGTTCTTCGAAAGGTTTTTCGAATATTATATATATATATATATTATATTGCACTGTACTTTTAACAAGGTCACCAATGAAGGTTAGAACCGGGGACCTTTGGATTCGTGAAATTGAGTACCTTAGCCACTATACCAAGATAATCTCCTTAGTATGGAAGCTATTTCTGGTTTCTATAGCTGTGACGGGTCTTTACGCTACTTTTAACAACTAATCCTCTTGGGGAATCTTTGGGTTAGCATTCGCGATTATTTCACAGCCATCCTTCTCAAGAAGATACCCTGAGATGCAAATGTTTGCGTGTATATAAAAATAGAGTTTAATAGAGTTCGTAGGACAGAAGGAGCGGAGCATCCGAACTCAGTGTTACTATGGTAAGAATTAGAATTACGCATCTTGACTAAATGACGGATTTTGGCTACTAGACTAAATTAGTGAATCCAGAATTAATAGGATAAGATTGATTAAAGCTAACCTAACCTGATTTCATGCGCTTATTCACGTAAGGTAGTTTCTTTATCTCACTCCTAGGGTTCTCTTTTATAGATTACTTGTTCTGGAATATTATTATAATTGATAATATACTAAATTAGATTTAATATGGAGAGTCTTGATCTTTCATCGTTATTTCCCACAGCATTAGGTAGACAAGATGATTAGGAAGCGACTTCAGGGGTAACATCATTACATAACTACCACCGTCACAAAAGAAAGCTCTCAAAATTTTCGCCTTATACATACATTTAAATTGTATTTTCAATATAATTTTGAGTAACTGTTTATGACAAAATAAATTTACGTTTATGTAATAATTTTCTAATGAATTAAAGGCAAAATATAAGGAATATTAAAAAAGAAATAAAAAAAAAATTCTAACAATTTTTTCCCTCGAAGACAAGCTAGCGGACTACTACAGCGTTTCTCAAACTGTGGGGGGCATGATAACTCTACAAGAGGGGGGGGGCGAGCTTATTGAAAAGTCGAAAACAAAAAATTATTTAAAAAAGAAACTAATTTACTGAAAGTAAACAAACAAAATTCTGACGTAATAAAAAATAAAATAGACATTTACAATGATATAATACACTTATAAATGTATCAGCACTGCACAATGTGTTTTATGATTAATTTAATAATACTAAGTTAAGAACAAGTTTAATAATTATCAGTGACACCAGTCTTATCATATATAAAATTATATGCAAATTTAACACTTATCTTGATAATTTTTACAATTTATAATTAATCCCTTAACTGCTGATAAAAATTTACACGATTCACTCCCCAATGTCATTGTTTTCCACGTAGGCGTGCGTTTGTGATGCATTGGCGGAGGGAGTTGGGATAAATGAGCAAATCCTCTGAAATAAATAAATCATTCGAAAACACTTTGTTCGGGTCTTTTTAATGCATTCCAAGGCATTCGGAATAATTTTATGGATAGCAGTGCACAGAAAAGATCGTACTTCATAAAGACGTATATCTACGTCCGAGAAAAATAACGCTTTGGCTGAGCGAGACGTTTATATACGTCGGTGGCACTTAAGAGGTTTAAGTCGTATTATAGTTGTAGCATC